>JAAEAF010004374.1:0-49254 GCA_011037195.1 Triatoma infestans
AAGCATAAACACAAATACATGTGTTTCCAATAACGAATTCAAATATTATTTTATTTATTTATTTTTTTTTTTTTTTGAGTTGAAAATAAGAAATTATTAATATTTATTTATTTTTTTTTTTATTAATTCTGTTTTTTTTCTCCAAATTTATGTCAATTTTGCAATTCTTTAATTACGAATTTATTCATTAATTAATTTATAAGGTAATATATTTTAATTAAATCACATTAAATAATTCCGAAAAATATTTGTACTTCCGGGCCCCACGTTGGCCGCTAATTTTGTCACGGGAATAATTTCTACGTGACTCTGTTGTGCCCACTCAGGTCGGCTGCATAGGGGTGGGGTATTGGACGCCACTTCGTTTAAATGGGCAAACGAAGAAATCCCAACAAAAAAAAATAAAACGTTAGGATGAACAAAAAAAAATTGTGTTATTAAAAAGCGGTAATCCTGGTCAGGAAGGGTCATAAGAGAAATGTAAAGATGATGTGACGGGAAAGGCGGTTTACAATATCTTACCTTCAGTTATTCGCTGCTACAAGGCCTAGAGAAAATATGGTACTAGTACCTATTAAGAAAGTCAATATTATACAAATAGGTATATACATAAAATAAAGGAAAAGGTAGGTGAAAATAAAACCAATCTTTAAGTTGAAAACAAACACAAGTAATATTTATTATAAAAATAATGAATGCCTAAATAAATGAATTTAATAATCTTCAGATTAATTATAAAGAAATAAATGTAAAGCTTCCTGAACGTAACTGGCTGATTGAATACAGAAACAAACTACAATTTCCTCTTCTTGAGGAACTAAACGTTAACAGAACGCAAAATAATATTTAAACTTTAAAAAAAAATGATATCAATAAAGCCAGAAACAGATAAATAAATTCAAAAAAAAGCATCTAGTAGGTAAATTCATAATTTTCCTACCCATCTATAAAATTTGCTTCTTCCACTTTCATTTAATATTTAATTTAAATTCAGCTCTTTATTGGAAAATTCATTAATAAGTTCCTATTCCTCGTTTACTTTACGATGATAGTAAAATATAATTATTCTTAAAGTATACGCGAATAGACGAACTATATTATTCTCGCAAATATTTTAATTGCTGACCAAAATGAAAATGACATAAACTATCCGACGAATTTGGAAGAAACGTATTTAAACACTCTTATAATCTAAGGCCTTTAGGTACTGTAAATATGATAGAGGTACACCTCTTTAAATTTTCCGTTATTTTTCTTGCAATTGAAAATAACAGTTTACTGATAGTATGTAATTAACGAACTAAAATTGTTCTAAAAATCAGCTTTTGTGACAACTGGAAACAAATCTATTTAAGTATGAATTCGATAATTTGCTTATCACAATGATATTCTGTTTATACGGGTACTTTGTGGGAAGCCGATTACTAGTATTTTCTTTTCTTTCTTTTTTTTGAAATTTAAATTAGATTTATATACGTTTTCTACGGAAAATACCAGTAGGAAAAAAATATATAGAGGCCTCTCTGGGCTATCTAAATGTTAATTATCACAAATAATTTTGGTTTAATGAAGATAGGTTGGCCAACCTGTTAGATTTCGCCTCAAGCTGCTTCTGGTGATTGTCAAGTCCGATCCGTCGTAGGTCTTGAGTGGAATTTTTTTTTCCTTGTCTGTCGTCCAAACAGTCTCCTTTTAAATTCCTTGACCACCAAAAATACACAAACCACCACTCACTAGTTCCTCAAAATCCAAATCCGTTATAAACTCGGTGTAAGTGTACAAGTAAATTTTAAGAATTACTTATAGAACAATTCAAAAATATGATTGAGGAGTGACATAGATCCGGCCAGGCCGTTTGCAGATTACATACTGCCCCATATTATTTTGAAGATAAAGAGCCAGCTCTCTTTAGTACAAAGTTCGCCGTTGTTATTCAGTACTTTCTTCTATTGTTCAGAGTTGTTATGTTTCTATAAATAGTTATTTTTACTTTAATAAAGCTTATTTTTACAACTATTTTTTTCTATTAAATTATTATTTCTATAAAATACAGATAAATTTAATATTAAAAATACCCGTTACAAATTTCCCCTAAATATTTGTCAAAGTAGTTCTTTTTTTTTTGGTGAAATGAAAATTACAATTTAACTTAAACATTCTTCTAAAATTACTCATAATTTTAAGTAAATTTTACACATCTTTTTGTCAATAGAATCTGTCGTGGTAAATGGTTGCTCTAGGAATACTACAACTGGACATATATTTTGTGCGACTAATGGGTTGCCTTTATAAGTTAATTGGTTTTGGACTAGATTACACACAAGGATATTACTTGTAGATCCCTGAAGATGTGATTTAGAGATAAAGTGGTTTAATTCACACTCAAAGAGATTTCAGACGTTCATATAGGAGATTCTACAAAGGCTAGACAACAGGTTATGCTTTTATACGAGACTCAACTTACATATTATATTTGAAAATGTGGATGGGTCCGCAATGCTGGATATCACTTGATGATTGTATCAACTGTAGTAATGCGTGACAGAAACATAAAGTTGAAGTCAACTCATTAGACGAATTTGATAGTCTTACTCGGACGATGGATGAGAATCCGATACCGGTCAGGAACACGTTAATATGCATGTTATGACCGATGAATTCCCGGATGATATCCCGGAATTTACTAGTTTCCCAATATATTGTATAACCTATTGTCTAGCTTTTGTAGAATCCTCCCATATGAACGTCTGAAATCTCACTCTGGGTATGAATTAAACCACTTTACCTCTATGTCACCTCTTTAGGGACCTAATATTCTTACGTGTAATCTAGTCTAAAAACAAGATTCCACGTCATATAATTGTTTCTTAATCCTTCATTATCGAATTCGCGTCCATTGTCCATTTGTACTGTTTTTTGGGTAGGAAATAATGAAAAATAATCATTGAGGCAAGATTGTTTGGTGTAGGTGTGATTTTATAATCAGTGCGGACATGTTTTCTTTCGTATATTGTTTTTAGGCAGATTGGACATTTGTTTATGTAGTCAGTTATTTCTTCTTTTAGTCTCATAGGCTCCTTTTAGCACCACAGTGTGGTGGACTCACAGCCATACATACATCCACCTATGCGTCACCTAAGACGTCAAAGGAGGCATAGCAGTACCTCCTACTACAATTACCGCAACATTATACCCTAGGGTAGTCAACACCCATCTAGCACAGCCACAGAAAAAGAAATTAACGAGTTGAGTCCGACCACAATATAGCACTCGGAGTTTCCAACTGAAGGATAGTAACCTTCAAGAAGGCAACAATTGCTGGCCTAACCAGTAATTCCTCCACAAAAATCGATTACATTTTGTATGTATGCCAGTCAATCCAATGTATGTACGTGGATGTCTGTATGTCTGTGACTGTCCTTCAGTAGAAAATCTCTTCCGTTATATTTGATGAGCCTACCCCTTCTTTGTCTTTGCTATGGATGAGTAGTCTTGACTTCCCTGAGCTGCTTTTTGAGGTAGTTCTGGTAGGAGATACTCTGCTACAACTCCTGTAACATCTTAATGACGTATAGGTAGAAATATAGATGTCTTTTTTTAATTTTGTATAATTTTTTTTTTCCTGGTGAGAGTATACCTAACACCAGGGAGTTTATTTCTACATGTTCCATACAAATAAGTATACTACATGTAATTTATTTTAATATATTATCACATTATTTGAACTTAAAAGCAAATTTTAATTGAGATGGCTGTTAAAAAAGAGAAAAATAGAAGAAATATAATTATTTAAATGTGCAACCGTGCATTTCAAAATAAGCACAGACGTATCAAAATAAGTCTGTGAATTCAGTTTAACTTAATTATATTTTTATTTGTTTTCAGGGCATTCTTCCAGGCCGGGTCGCCATAAGTCAAAGCTGGCACAATGGCTCCTTCATAGATAATTTTGAGAGCTTTGTTTTTGAAACTCTATTTAACACGGGCAATTTTAGTAAGCATATTTGTTGGTAGCATTTGCTCTATTGCATATATTTTTTATTTGTGGTTTCCAATTATAGTTTGTCGAAGGTGATTTCCAAAAATTTAATTTTCATCAACTGAACTAATCATTCTAGACACGCAGTAAATAGTCGGATGGTATACTTGTCTATGTCCGTTATATGCAGGTATTTGCATTTTGGTTCCAGTTTATAGCCATTTTCACCGGTTATCATCAAAAGAAGATCGCCAGCAAACGCTAATGCCTCCACCCCTTCTGGATAATCCAAGCATAAGACAGAGTCATAAAATACATTCCGAAATCCATGACTGCGGGCATGCTCTGCTTACTTGGCGTTCAGTGTTGTCTCTATAAGCAGATATTCTAGCCTAACGCTTACGAAAATAGTTTTTGGACAATTTTTTTCTTTTACTTCCTTTAAGATTTCCGTGCCTCCAGGCTGAGTCAAGAGCTCCCTGAATATCGAACAAGATTAATAAGATTTCCTTTTTTCTTGTTCAAGTTATCTTTTATAAACTTATTTACTTTCAATAAGCAATGTGTTGTGCTACTCTGAGCCCTGAATCCGAACTGGTTGGCACTGAGTTTATCAAGTACTTCTATATGATGTATCCTGTTTTAATAATTTTTCCAGAAGTTTCCCAGCTATAGGGAGCAAGCTTATCTGGGAAGTTAGCTCTGTATCTTTTCCAGGTTTCAAAATTAGCAGAACCTCAGATTTTTTTTCCAAATACTGGGGAATTTGTTACTTATAAGGCATTTATTATATAAGAAAACTAGAAGGATTTACATTCAAAACGGCCTTGAGTATTTCACTAGTGATAACATCTGCACCTGGACACTTGCGAGATTTATAGTGCATTCATATAAATACTCAGCGCATTTGAAATTTCATAAGATGTGAATAGAGAATCGTCCTGTGTGTGAATTGGTTGAGCGGCAATAAGGTGAATATTTCTATGCGTATCATTCACAAAAGTTGCGTATCATCTGCTGGAAAGAAGTAATTAAAGAGTAATTCCAGAGTGTCTGCGATCCTTGAGTCTGTATGTCTGTGAGTCCACCGGTAAGAGCTAATAATATGAGAAGGGGTATAATAGTCTAATTTTTAGGAAATGTCGTTTACTGAATGAATTCAGAGTTCCGCGAGCTCACCATTTTAATTAACATGAAGTTTTCATTGAACAAACATTTTCAATTTTCCTAATAGATACAAATTGTATGTTAATAGTGTATTCTAACAAAACATAATAGTTATTGTAAATCTGCGAATACAATTTCATTAGTTTATGTGACAGGAATAATAAGAGAAACTAGACAGAAACAGAGAAATTGTAGATCTAGCTATTTCTCTCTCTCTCTCTCCCATTTGGTTCTAATTAATCAGCGTAATTATCGACGACAGAACTATCTTGTAGTACAGTGAATCTAGAACTATATATATATATATATATGTTGCACTAGCATTATCTCACCCTTTGGACGATCCATTAAGCTAGTACATTAACATATCGTACACTCGATCTACCTACCTATACCTCTAAACATTCTATCATTCTCCCTTCTCTCACACACACTGTTTCTCTTCGTAGAGAAATAACGGCAGTTTGGTAACCAACAGCACCATAGTATAGATACATTCTCATATTTTCAGATATTCAAATGATGGAAGGGGAAGAGAGCAATACATACAGATGTGATAGAAATTTATCCCAGTTTGTACAAGCGTAATATATATGTATTGGCAGTACTAAAGAGGTCAAGATATATACTATACTTTATATACTTAACCTAGACTGCTAGTTCAAAATGGCATATAGTTTTTTACGTATGGCCCGCTAGATGGTTGTTTAGGTGTAGATAGATATTACTATAAAGTTTCAATATAATGCATGCAATTTAAGATAAATAAGAATCAATATTTTAATAATATGTTTAATAGATGAAGTAATAATTAAAAATAAAGGAAGGGATTAGCTCATTGGTTAGCGTGTTGGATTCCCACGCGTAGGCCCCGGGTTTGAGTCCAGTGCTTACCCCTTAGACTTTTTCTTCCTAGGAACCTCTACACTCACTGTTTGGTGTTGGACAGTGTTGTCTGCAGTAAGCTCTTGGCGCCAATGATCAGTAGATGTTGAAGCGCCTTAAATTAAAAAAGAAAGTAGAAATACGTTGGTGTCAATGATCACAAAAGAAGAAGTTTTATATTATAACAAGTTTTGATGTACGGGAGTGAAAGTGAAATTGTCAAACATGGAAATTGGACAGAATCTGATATAAAACGATGACTTTCTTATGATTTTATGGACTTTGTCTCACTGTACATCTCCGCGTACAGATTGGCTAACTAAAACTGATCCTACGACATTAATTATTTGACAAAGAATTAATTTTTTGTAGAGGAATAGTATGAAGTGGATTCTCAAATTGATCTAGATTTTGTGTACTTTTGATAGCAGTAAGGAAGTGTTTAGATAAATATAAATGATAAATGCAGAAAATAAATATAAATCTTACATATTTTGGAAAATAATAATAACATAGACATCTCATTTTCTTTGTTTTCTGTATATTATTAGTTTGTTTTCATTCTCAAATGAAGTCAATTTTCAATCAAATAGAACCTATTTTTCAATAATATCTTTTACATCAATTTTTTTTTTTTACTATAAATTATACTTATTTTCAATCTCTTTAGGTAAATCCTAGATCATCTCAGTGAAATCTTCACAGTGCACAGCTAGCAGTGGATCCAACCAGGAACTGAACGCGAATACATTGTAGAACTATCATCCAACACCAAAAACAATGGGGTGCAATTTATAGGCAATCCTAACGAGCAGAATCCAACGAAAATTAATTTTTCCAAAATAAATGTTTTAAATAAAAAATGTTAGTTAATGAATACTCGGAAAACAGAATATTTAGAGTCAGATTCATTTACATGTAAAAGATTCTCTTCAAACTTAGAATTATTTAATGTATTATATAATGTGTATTAGGTTTACGGATGGGTCCAAAATGGCCTGCGGAACTGGAGCGGGGTATATATGGAGTTAAGCCGGAGGTACTCATTGCGAGGTCGCTCGGTGGATACTGCACGATATTCCAGGCTAAAGTTTATGCAATAAAGATCTGTGCTGAGGAGAATTTGTGTATGAACTCTTGGCATAGGGAGACATGCATCTTCTCGGACAGCCAGGCTGCACTGAAAGCACTAGGGGCATTTAGAATCACCTTCCCCCCTTGTTAGGGAGTGTAGATACTCCCTGGAAGCGTTATCCTGGCACAATAATGTACGGCTGGTATGGGTGCTGGGGCATAAGGAGATTAAAGATAATGAACTAGCCGACCAACTGGCCAGGGACGGAGCGAATACTCCGTTTTGTGGGCCGGAACCTGTTGTGGGAATAGCCAAAAGTATGGCGAGGGCGTCTCTGAGAGAATGGACCCGAAGAGAGCATAATCGTCACTGGAGGCTAAGTACTGGTGCAAGACATGGCAAAATGGTCATGCCAGAGCTGTGTAGTAGAAGAACCAGAGAGAGACCCTGGGTTTACGCAGGTATCAGATCTGTATGATAACGGGCCTGTTTTGTCGAGGCATGGTAGGTTCATGAAACACCTGCACAAGGTGGGATTGGTTGATTCGGAGGACTTCATGAAGATGGGGAAGCATCCTCTACTACGTTTTGAGGGGTTGGCACAATAAGCCTCAATGAGTGCCTAGGTTGCAGTGAGGCTGCTGGAGTGCCTAGGTTCGGGTCCCCCCCCCCCTGTGTCATTCTAATTCTAATTCTAATCTGCATAATGTAATGTATTCTATATGTGGCAGTACTTTAGAGAAATGCTAAAAGTTACTGCTCTGGAGAACTAATAGTGAAGTTTAAAGAAAATCAATTGATATATTTTGAAAAAGTTACAAATACCAAAAATCCGGTTGCCTCAACGTTCAGTCGACTTCCGGTTGACAGATTTTGACCGAAAACTTCGTATCGAATATGATGATAGTACCTTAACGGAATAATCACTTTGAGCTACCTGCGATTTTTCGTCTTTGCATACACATAAACGTATAGAAGGTCGCAGAACCCTTTTTTTTTCTTTTTTTTTTTCGTATTCAGAAAATCTCGAAACATATCTTCCGGTGATAACATAATTTCGAAAATCTACCAAGAAACGCAATATTTCCTTATATACAATATGAAAAAGTAAGCTAAGGTAAGTTTTAAAGATTTACAGTAGATCAGGTTATTAGTTGAAGCTGCTGGCGTCTAAAAATGTCTTCTTTTTTTTTAAACAAATCTTAAGAGTATGTAACTTTAAAATAACAAAATCTGGTGTGAAACACTCACGCACCTTTCTCTTACTCCATTTCTCAAAATTGTAATTAACAAATTTTATAGTTTGTGTAACAATTTTAATGAAATTCGTCGAAACTGAAAAAAACTGTTCAGTAAAAGCGTACTTCCGGTTTACTAATTTTCTGGAGACTCGAAATTTTATTTCACATCTATTTATTTCTAATTAATTTTGTTTGGATGGTAGAATTGTATAATAAACTACGATAGCACTTTAGTGAAAAACATAACCCCACCCCTCCCCGAAAAGTGCCTTTAAATGAATTTCTCCAGAGAAATAATTTTAATAAAAGTTGTAGATCTTTGTATGCATAGTTTATATACAAAGTTTCAAGAAAATCGTCGGAGTCATGTTTGAGAAAATCACGAAAAAGTGAAAAAACTAGTAAAGTGATAAAGTAAGCACTTCCGGTTATCCGATTTTTTTGAGAACATACTCGGAATTTCAAGAACATATTCAATTCTAATTAACATTATTTAGATGACAGTATTGTCTAATAAACTGAAATAGCACTTTAAATAAAAACCTAACCCCTCCTCTCACCCAAAGTGCCCTTAAATAAATTTTCCCAGAGAAATGTTTCAAATAAACGTTGTAGCTCTTTGTATATGTAGTTGATATGCTAATACGTATTTAAGAAAACCGTCGGAGCCATTTTTGAGAAAATCGGAAAAAAGTAAAAAAAAAAATCAACTAGTAAAGTGGTACTTTCGATTGAGGAATTTTGACAGATAACGTACTGTCATATCTCATGGTGATATCTAAACAGAATATCAAGTTTCAACTTTCTACGGTTTTTCGTTTTTTCACATACTTACTTACCTACAGATCATTTGCTAATGACCACTGTTTTTGGACTCAGAAGACCTCAAAACGGATATTTCCGGTGAAATTTTGATATCGAAAATTTGACACGATTACAATACTTCCTCTTACTAGGAGTAAGAAAACGTAAAAATTTACAGACAGTTTAACAAAATCTTGATTTTGCTGAAATGCTCTAAGAATGATTAGTAAAGAAGGATTACTACAAATAAAAGCAATATTTCATATATAATGTGTAAATTAATTAAAAATATTATACCATAATAATTAAGAAAAGGAAAACTGAGCAGAGAAATGTCTCACTACGCAAACTTTTTGAGATTTAATTATACCTACAATTGTACAGTTAAAAACTTACTGCAAAGTACTTATATGGAATGTAAAGAGTGGTAGATTATCATCAAGCATCATTAAAGAATCCAATAGGAGATAACAAAAGATATGGAAGTTAATAGTAGTGGCACTTTTCAAAGATATAGCGTTCTGAAATGGAAATGATCGAGATATACCTGCAGAAGAGAGCAATTATAAAAGCGATTAACTGTGGAATTGGGTCATGCTAACCAATTGTGTCTGTCTAGATTATTTCAAGCGTGTGCGCTTAATACTTCAAACGTTTAGATAGTAGATGTCCTAGTACTTATAGCTAGCAATGAAAAGGTAAATGAATATGCTTGTCATATGACGCAATTAGCATACTTACATTTATTATTAACTAACTTTGTTTCTATTTATCATAAAATTATTATAATTATTGTTGTAATCATTATTATTATAATAAAATTTTTAATGACTATATGAAATTCCAATATGTAACTTTTATGTAATATAATACTTATCTTTTATATACATCATGTAACTTTGATAAATACAATGGATTTAAAATTGCATATAACCTGGATATAATCAAGTTTTATTATCATTTTTATTATGTAGAATTACTGTCTAAGAAATTAATTAAATTCACTTCATAAAGTAAAAACTTTTATAAGAGTTGTAAATTAATAAATATAATGAAACTATTGAATGGATCTCGTTTAGATGTTATTTCTCATTTCTCATAGAATGAATAATAAAATAAATATGATTTTTTTTTTTCCTTTCCTAAATTTGAGTTTCCAAAGGATGGAAAATTATTACATTTTTGTATTGTTTTGTTATGCAACTGTCATTGCCAGGGACAAATACAAATACCGGTCAATACATTTGTGTCAATGAAGTAGAAGCAGCCACTTGGATACGCAAATAACTCCATGGATGTCAAAATGGAAACGCCAGTTAAACCCATGTAAATGCAAGGCCATGATTTTTACTCTGAGAAGTCCTCCGCATACCAACACCAATAAGAATATTTTCTGAGTATGTGCCATGGAAACTTACAGATAAATCAGTTATAACACGGCTTGCACTTAAATTGACGTCTATCCTGGAATTAACACATATTCACACTAACCTGAATCTAGCCTATTCTCGTGTGACACAGTTATACCCTCATTCTAAACAGAAAATCTAAATTAAAAAAAAAAACTACGCCTGCCTTGAGTGTGTGGGGGAGGGGTTCTGCGAAAACAAGGATAAAACACATCCAGTTATTCCAAAATAAAGTTCTCAGGAGAATAATCAACGCACCTTGGTTCGTAAGAAATAGACAGCTTCACCTTAAAGCTATACATGTCTACACTTCAAGATTATATTAAAACTATTTCTACAAAGTCTCTTCAAAACTTAAAAGTCTTCTCTCAAACTTAACTTTCTTCCCTCGGCTCTAAAATTTCGCGAAAAAGTTTAAAATCAAGACTAAAGTAGGAGACATCAGAGACATTTTCCGTGATAACCTGCTACATTTTGTGGTCATCGACCGGTTTTGGGCTTTCGCCAATCATCAGGATGTTTTTGTCAAACAGTGTAATAATATAGACTTACATAGAGCAAATACAATGGATGTATCAACTGTGTTTGCTCTGTGCAAGTCTATGTTATTATACTGTTTGACAAAAACATCCTGATGATGGGCGAAAGCCCGAAACTGGTCGATGATCACAAAAATAAGTAGCTATCATGGAAAATGTCTCTGATGCATTCCAGCTTTGCGGATCCAACCACAATAACTAGGGTAGGACGTTTTAGACATTACTGAGGGATGTGTACATTGCAACTTCTAAGTATATAATTTTATCTCTTAGTTAAATTTAGCTTGTTTATTTAGTATGTTTATAGTTATAAATAATTAATTACAACAAATAAAAGGAAATACCTGTTGTGTGGTTTGCTTAGTTTGAAATATTATGATAGTATTTAATTGCATTTTGAAGTATAATTTGAATGAAATTGATAGAATTGGATATTGGAATTCTGTATTTAAGTAGATGTACATATAATATAGAGATAGATTGCTTTCTAACTAAGATAAATTACTCTAGTGTATTATTGCGCAATAACCAATAATCAGAAGAGTTACTGTTCGCTCTACTGATGATCCAGACTGATTGGCAGGGGGAACAAATTTTCACTATTCAAATGATTTGGAACATTTAAATTTCATTCGTTAACCAGAATTATTAGATACGATGATATTTTCCGGCCTTGCTTAAAAATAAAATTTATTAATTTGAATAAATTTTCATAAGTTTAAAAGATTTTCGAAAAGAAACTCTGTGTGGATGGTTGACAGATTGAAAGTAATCACAGAAATTTCCAAGATTGGAAACTTTCATTAAAACTGTATTGTTAGCAAGAAATGATGTTAGCACTTTGGAAAAAATGTTGATACAACTCTTGTAACGATAATATTATCAAAGAGAAAAGGGTATATAATCAGATAAGAGAACCGAGCGAATGATTGAGTTGATGATGAATCTAGGGGATTGTTAACGATGGCTAGAACAACGGTGTGGCACTTTATAAATCATGCTTGTTCTAACTTTCGATTATCTGGCCTATAAAAGAACTTTTAAGCAGAGAGCTGGATGCAGCTAGCTGATTGCTCGTTATAAGCAGCTGTTTGATGAAACTATTTGTGAGTTCTATATAGACTCCTAAATGATATTTTGTAAGATCTTGAATGGTTGTTTTCAGAGTTGCTATTTCGTGCATAATAGTTGATTTCAGATTCTTGATGATTGGTTTTTAGTCTTCAAAAGTTGTTAAGACTGATTTCAGCCCTGAAATTGCTAAGTTTAAACATGATATTTTATATCTTTTGGTGGAAGATAGAGAAGTTCCCAGAGAAAGCTTGGTTCTCAAAGTTGTAGCTCAATCATATGTAGCCGTGATCGAGAAGGCAAGCACTCGTAGAAGGTGGGCCGTATATAAACATATAAATGTCAAGTAACAAGAATCGTTAAAAAATGTAATAAGGGATAACAAAAGATAATATAAGGGATTAATATAAGAGAACATGTAAGTAAATTGATATGTAAGAAGGTGGTAGCAAACAGCAAATTGGAGATGATTTTAAATTAGTAATAAAGGAAATCAAATGTATGCGTTATTATTTATCATGCTTATTTTTAATTATATTAATTTATGTTTAAATTACATTAAGAATATGTTGAGAGAGATGTGGTGGCATTTGTAAAGGTATTTTTAATAGGGCACGGTAGGAGATTTTGAATATATCATGCAAATAATCTGTACTTTAATCGGGGAAAGAAGAAGAAAATTTAGTACCACAGGTTAGAATTTAACAAAAGTGCATCAGGATGCATTTTTTTTTTGTGAGGATATATATTTATACTTATACATATACATATACGTGTGTGTGTGTGTGTGTGTATGCATAGATGTCTTTTATACTAGTTTGGTGGTATGTTTGTAATACAGTTAGGTGTGAGGAATGACCTTAAAGAATGTGTCTGAGTTATAGTTTATTTGGTCATTCATTATGTTTTTGTGGATAGTCTTGTGTTTGTATATTTCTATTTTTTCTAAAATGTCCATTCGTCTTCCTTTTATGCCTTGGTGTAATAGGACCATTGTTTTTTCTATACTTTGTGGTTCTTGATTGTTCTTTAAAAGGTGGTTAGCATAAGTGGAGTCGGTTTTGTTGTATTTGTAAGAGCGTAGGTGCTCTTTAAACCTGCCTTTGAGGCGTCTTCCGGTCTGGCCTACGTACGTGCAATTGCATTCGGGGCAAGAGAGTTTGTATATACCACTTTTGTCATACAGGCTGGTTGTTTCTGTATGTGTGCATATTTTGTTTATAAGTTTATTGTTTGTTTATAAAATTTAGTTATAAAGTCTTCAAAACATGCTATTTACTTTCACACTATTTTATACATGCCTATAGTATTACAGAAACATTTCGTTGAAGTGAACTCTCTACACGAACTTGGTGAATTTGCTCTGACGATGGATGAATATCCGAAACCGGTCAGGAACAAAACCAATATGCATGCTACGACGGATGAAATACCGGATGTTATCCAGCATTGCGGATCCAGCCACATTTTCAATAAATTTACAGTATATTATGTTTATAGTTTGGGCTCTTGAATGTCAAATGTGCAATCCCATTGTGGTACTACTTGGTTTTGTGCCGATATACTCCTAAGTTTCATTTTATTGTTCACCAAACGTTTGAAAAATTTATCATTAAGAAAAAATTGCCCTACATAGAACAAATGGTGTTTCTTACAAAATAAAATGGTAGTTCTAATGCAGGTGTCATTTTTTCGTATAAGTTTCTGTTTTTGTTTCGTATATCTAGTGTACCATAATTTTTTCTTTCTTGTAAGCTAACCAGGTTATCCCCCTACATTTAACTGTTTGTTTGCAATAAACATTAAAGAATATAATGGCAACCTTTCGAAAGAGGATCAACTCCATTTTTCAAATCAACTCTCTTCTCTGCAAATGTTCATTTGTTTATATATAGTATGAAAAAGTAGAAGTTATTAGCTCAATTGCGCTTAAAGAGATTCATTTATTAAACAATAAATGAACTTCCTTTGTAGTAATAAAAAATAATTGACTTAATATCGTAAGAAATACTTATATCGTAAAAACATGTTACTGGTTATAACATGAAATGTTATTTTCGACAAATTTTAATTAAATTATCGTCATAAAAATATATTAGATCACGTTTCCTCATTTCCTGTTGTTTATCTACTAAGAAAAACAAGTTTAGAAACTGGCTTGAATATGTGTAAATGTATTAAATTTTCATGAAAATATTCTTACGCCACAATAAACTTTATGGCCATTTTCATTTTTTTTTTTTAAAGTACATTTAATTCTGATTCAATTTAAACAAATAATTTATTGATTATTAATATTTTATGATAATTGAACGGTAAACGATTATTTTTTCCTTTACCAGAGTGTTCGTGAAGAATTTAACTTTAAGTGAGAAAATATATTTTGTAAAAATGTTAAAAAAATTATTGTACTCTTCATTTACGAGCAATATAATTAACTGGTAATTATCTTTATTGTATTAGCAAACAGCTACAAGAGTTTGTCACTTTTGTGTAAAAATTATGTATATTGATTTATTTGGGTGAATTCTAGGATTCGCCATTTCTAAAACCGGAGTTCTAAACCGGTGTGATGGATGCCAGAAATATAAAAATATACTTAATTTGTAATAATCAAAACTATGAAGAAAAATGTAACGTTCGCTGCAAAAGGGACTATTCGGGTAGAAGACCACCATTGTCTTTTAGAGTTCATGAACTTGGTTAGCATGTCTACCCTTTCTTCTCACAGGGGAAGATTTGAACGAACAATTAGTAGACGTTCCTTCAAGAACGGTCTGTTTTAGTCATTCAAGCAGAACACTTGTTTTTCGCTCTCTGCCAGTTCCACAATATATTAATAAGTTTATAATTTCTTTGCAAATAACTTGCACTTATTATTTTAACAGAATATATTTATTGTTAGCAGTGGTGACTACTTTCTTATTTCTGATACTTCTCTCTCCTTCTCAACCTTACACACAAGCCCTACAAGCTACCACTAAACAACAGCACACCAATAACATTTCACCGGGCTTGTAGACAGCGAACTGCTAGGATGAGATCAGTACGTAAGAAGAGAACTGCGGAGTTGTCAGCGAAGGTATAATTAGATATTGGATTTGAAGGAAGTCGAATATATAGAGTGTTTAGAGAATGGACTTGAATTACTTGGAGAGATATGAGTTGAAATAATAAGCAAAGGATAGAAGTTTCCATAGCAAAACATCAGTCTGTCAAAGACCTACAAGACATCAACTGTATGTTTTAGTTAATTAGTGACTACAACAAGAAGAAACTACTGGTTTTGGGTGGCAGCTGTGAAAGCCGAATTGTTAATTTAGTTTAATTTTTTGATTCTTTATGATTGATATTTTAGGATTTATCTGAGGTTTCTCAAATATTATTTTTCCTAGGTTCCGAAGAAGGTTCCCTAGGATAGAACGATGGAAAAAGAGCTGCTGGCTACTCTTGGTTTCTTGGGTTTGGTATCAGGGGATTTACTGAGAGTAACATGAACAAAACTTTCAGTTTCAATTATCGATACTCGGATTTCTGATAAACTGATCGGTTTTACATTTTGTTAAATACTTTAATTTTTTATTATTAAATATTTTTATTACTTCCTAGCTCTAGGAGAAGCTGCGATCCTCACGCCACTGTTCCTAGCTGCCATCCTAGCAACGCCACTGTTCAACCTCCAAAAAAAAGTTATTTTCCTAGAAAAATGTTTTAAATAAAAGTGCTTGTAGTTCATACAAAGTCTAAAGAAAGTCGTAAAAGAACCATTTGCGAGAAATTGCGAAGAATTAAAAAAAAAAAAAAACAAATCAGTAAAGACGCACTTCTGGTTAGTTGATTCGGCCCGAAAACTTTGTGTTGGATGCCGATGTTGATATCTAAATAGGAATGTAAAATTTGAGCTTCTTAAGATCTTCCCTTTCTGAGATACTTTGTTTAATCTCACACACCCACAAAACATACACACACAGACACACACACACACACACACACACACACACACATACCTACACACCATTCGCTAAAAATATTTTTTAATCTTATGCGACCTCAAAACAAACTTCCGGTGACAAAGAATCTTCACATCAATTAAAGAAAAAGAAAATATATTTTTGTGATAATTCAGTTTTAATATTTCATAAATACAATAATTAGGGAGAGAGTCAGTAATCCAATGGATTATGAAACAGAAGTAAAATAGCTGGCAATAATTGAATAGAAGCTTGAAAATTATCTGTGCACCATGGTTACTAGAAGATTAGTTTTCCTATTTTCTTGTTATCTGTATTGATCATCTTAACGTCTTTCCAGAAATCCCTGTCTATTCTATTAAATTTCTCTTGCTATATCATCTAGTTTCTACTTCAATGATATCTAGCAGCCACAATTAATACAATTACCAACACTAAATATCTAAGTAGCATATTTTTGTATGATCCATTATGATATGGGCATATTAATATAATAATTATGGAATTAAACTTATAAAACTAAGAAACATTAATTAGAATCATTAAAGTAAAGTAAAGTAATGCCTATTTCTTCAGGCAGGCTTAACGTCCAACTACCAAATTAGGTGTCGTAGACGGGGGCGGAAGCACCTACTTTACTATTAACATTTTTTAAACAAATATAAAATTTAGCAGTTATACGCTGGACTCGAACTGGGGTCCTCCCACTTACAAGTCCACGCTCATAATCACTACACCAACACCCGCCCCTCATTAATTAGAATCATTATAAAATGCTTATACGGCAATGGCCAGAGGAGTTTTAAAGCAAAACGAATTCTTTGTTGCTCTACATTTCGGATACCATTGGTGCCCTTCTTCAGGAGCTCTTTAGAGCAGGAGAGGAGTGAACGTTGAGAACGTTGTGATTGAAAATGAGATTTTGAGAATATTGAGAACATTGAACGTTGAGATTGAAAATGAAATAAGTGAGAATGAAAAAAATTAGATTTTCAATCTCAACGTTCACTCCTCTCCTACCCTAATGAGCTCCTGAAGAAGTGTATCAGTGGTACCCGAAACGTACAGCAACAAAGAATTCTCTTTTCTTTAAAACCTCTCTAGCCATTGCCGTATAAGCATTTTATAATAATTTTAAGGCCTGACGATTTGAAAACCAATTTAATTAGAATCTTTTATACTAATTCGCTTCACAAAATATGCAATGTGGTCCAGAAATTATTCATTAACGAATTTTTTTTGAATATGTGGATTTTTTTTTTTTAATGGGAAGAGTAAATTGTGTGTTTTAATATGATATTTTCTCATCAAAAGCTTGGGGATTATTATACAGCTGGTAATTTATTCGAACAGCTATAAAATAACTTCCTCCTAGGAGAAAGCAAGCTTACCAATTCTTCAGGGATCTTGACTTTCTGTGGGTATCCTAGCCTAACAATATAACAAACAATACCTACCAACACTCACACAATACTCATAAGGCTTACCGTGGTAGTTGATTTGTGCAACAACTTGGGTTTAATGTATCCCTACGAAAATTGTAGCTCATACCACTAGAAATTTTCTAACAAATATACATGTAACTATTTAGGGATCCAGATCAGGCCGCAGTGAATTTGATTTGATAACCATGTCCTTTACAAAAATATCCAAACTAATTGTTATTTCTTTGCTTTTTTGCACCCCAAAAAAATGTGGCATGAATCTAATATAGTTAATTTCTGTAGATCAACTTATAAATTATTAATATTAAGACAGTATAGAAAGATGAATGAATATTCTTTCTCAAAGAAGTCGGAATTATGCCAATGGATGAAAGGAATAGTGGATTATTCTTACAACTTCCACTTTCTACATTTATTTAATTTTATTACCAGGCAGAACATATTTCTGAATTTTGTTGTAGGTTGATATTATTATTACAATTTTTTGTTTTGTTTTTACTTTCTCTTCTGCCGGAAGAGGATGTAGTGCGATTACGTCAAATTTTGGAAATTGAGATTTCACAGGAAAACTTTATATATAACTTTAGATATAACTGTATTAAGAAGAGTGTTCACACCAGATTTTTTTCCGCCTTAGAAGAACGCAGTTTCGAAAGTTTAACACGATTGCAGTAATACCTCTTACCAACAGTCAGAGAAAGTAAAAATAGGTATTCACTTTATATATAAATTCTTGAATGTGAAGTATAATGGGGTTGTTGAAGGAGAGAAATGGTCTGGATTAAATGAAATAACTAAATATGGTCAACACTCTATAATATGAAAAGTGACACTGACTGCCTGGACTTTATACTTGAAATGTTAGAATATGGTAGAATGGTAATGGGTAATGACACGTAAAGTGACTGGCTGTATGAACTCAGTAGTATGAACTGTTCTCCTATCTGTTTCCCGTCGTGTATTTATGTGGTTTCTCCCACTCCAGTCCGAGAGCGTGGTCCTGTCATTTTGTCTCTCTCACTTTCTCTCTTGCTATTACATCATCCCTTTCGTCATAAACATGAAACAAAAAACTTTTCTTATTTGAAAATTAGTAGGTAATAATAAATTATTGATTGGCGAATGAGGTCACTTATCAGTGTACAAGACCAGTCTCAATTTTAGATATTAGTCGTAATAATAAATTAGTTCACTACCCGACACTGTCAAAGGTATATTAGCTAACATTGAACCTAACATGTCCGGAAAATGGCATTACGCCAAATGAGGTCGTTTGGAAAAAAAAAAATGAATGGACCAAATAAATTGCAGAATTCTTGGTTACAACTTTTACAGTTATAACAATTAGCTTTTGCCAACAATTTTAAACAATGCTACAATCCAGCGAACAAAATTTCAAGCAAATTGTTTAATTGCAATTTTTTTTTCACCAAAAAGGTTGATTTCTGGGAAATTAGCAATATTTGTAGTTTTTTTTTAGGTAGGTACCTTACTACCTATAATCCAGTATTTTATAACATGTTTAGTACTGGAACGATGGTTCAATATGGACGCTTTGGTATTTAATACAAGAAATTTTTAGTAATACGAGAGAAGGTCTTTATTTTCAGTTTTAATTTGTGCATTTTTGTATAATTGTATTTATTTATTTTTGTAAGTAGAACCAACTGCTTCGTCAGAAATATTATTATATTGTTGCTCTCACTTGCATGGGTGGGTATGTAGAATACTAAGGAGTATCATATTATTGCACAATTAGCCCTATTAGTGCACAGTGGGCCCAGCTGAAGCTTCCTTTTGGCTGGGCTTCCTTTTGGAGGCCCGAGTTTCTAGATTAGATCATATTATTACTATTTTTTTTTTAAATTTAAGGCGAGTCAACACATGTGGTCATTGGTGCCCGGAACCTCCTCAGTGCATTGCCGGCCTCCAGACAGTGTTCTCTCGTTACAGACAACACTGTCCCATCGGACAGTGAGCTGTAGGAGCCCCTAGGAAGAGGAAATCTAAGTGCCCCACAGCTGGACTCGAACCCGGGACTTTCGCGTGGGAATCCAGTGTGCTAACCACTGGCTTTTGCCATTAAGGTCAGTGCCGAGGAGAACTTGCGTAGAGCCAAAAGGGGCAAGGTCATACGCATTTGCTCGGACAGTCAGGCTGCACTGAAGCCCTAGAGGCTTACAGAACTACTTCATCCCTAGTGTAAGAATGTCGAGAGGCATTGTCGAGACTCTCCAGGCACAACAAGGTACAGCTGCTATGGGTGCCTGGACATGCAAGGATTGAGGGTAATGAGACAGCTGATCAACTGGCCAGGAACGGGGCTAACACTCCGTTCATTGGTCCAGAGCCGGTCCTGGGAATAACTGGCGGAGCAATTCGTGCAGCGATTAGAGAGTGGGGTCGCAGTAAGCATGAAGAGCTCTGGAGGAGGAACCCGGGTGTTATACACAGTAAAAGGATGATGCCAGGACAGTGTAAACGAAGAACCCAAATGACTCTTAGTCTGAGTAGGAGCCAGATTTCTCTGGTAACGGGACTATTTTCGGGTCAGGTAGTTTCAGGAAACATCTGTACAAGATAGGACTCATTCGAGCGGAACCCTTGAGCAGATATGTCAGGAAGAGGAGGAAACGGCCTCCCACCTGTTGTTCGATAGCGTTGCAATAATTAAACTGAGGTATGAAACCTTTGGTACTTTGCGACCTGAGGAGATAGTAGCTCAAAATGACCTGGTGTGAAGGCCCTCAAACTTCTTAAGGAGGGAGGGAGGGTTTGTCTACTAGGAACTAATGGGGATGGCACAATAAGCCTCTGTTGGCTGCAGTGCCGGGATATAGCCCACCCGAGGTCGGTAATAATAATAATAACCACTGGCTAATCCCTTTCCTATATTGATATATATTATTATTTTTCAAAATTTAGTAATTTTTACTGGACATAGTGTAATAAAGCCCATTATAATTTATTGTTCATTTAAAAATTTTCGGACAATATCGCACGTGTTTAACACAACTGCTTTTTGGAGGACCGTATAAATATTTCGGTCCAATTCCAGGGTTGCTATACTTTCGTGCGATTCGTGGGGCACTATCCCAGTTGCCGAGAGGATTATGGGTTCTACTCGTTCAGTCTCCACTTCCCACAATCTCTTTATTTCGAACCCAAGCTCTGCATACTCCTGCTTTCTTTCCGCCATCAAACTTGTAGAAGGTTCTTGGTGTTTGGGAACTTCAATGCCTACCAACATTACTGCCCTTCTCTCCAAGTCATAAAGCAGAATTTCGGGTCGGTTGGGTTGCACTGTGCTGTTAGTGAGCACTGTCCGGTCGTAGTACAGTCTCCAAATATTAGACTCCAGTACATATTGAGGCTCATACTTGTAGTATGATTTACGTTCCTCAATCAAACCAGTCTTTAAAGCAAGTTTCCCATGTATTACCTAAGGCAATTGGTTGTGCCGGTGAAGGTAGTCAGACTGCACCAACATTTCGCACAAACATATTTATTATATGCTGGATGGTCTCCGACTTCTGGTGGCACAGTCTACATCTATCATCCAGCATTCCAAGCACCTTAATTATGTATCTCTCATAATTCCTAGTGCGGACCACTTGGTCCTGGATAGCTATCATGAGACCCTCCGTCCCGGCAAACAGATCATCACAGCTGAGCCAGGCGTTCGACGCACGTTTGTCGACAAATACAGTGACATGCTATTTCAGGTTAAATATGATTATTATTATTTTTAAAAATCTCCTGCAAATATTTATTTATTTCATTTCAATGTAAAATAATGATTAAATAATTAATCAATCAAAAAATTAATCTTCCAACTATATTCCAGCTATGACAAAATTATTATAACATTATAACAAAAGTAAAAATAAAGGAACAAAAAAGTTTTTACTAGTCCAAAGTTTATGAGATGCCCCGGGTAGAATATTAAGTTAGTGGAGGGCGTTGCTATAGTGGCACAAAGGATGGAAGATCTTGTCCAAAACTGGGTATTAAAACAGGCTTAGACCCCCAAACAATTTGCTGGATAGTTTTTGTAAGCTATCCCTTGCAAACAATACAAGTACCAAAACATGAAACCTGATAATGTTGTAGGGGTAGGCACATTAAAAGGGGATTCAAAAGTTTAAAAAAAAAAAAAAAAACTGTCCGCATCGAAAAAAGAAAACCCTAGAAGAGTGGGGAAAAGAAAACAGAAATTTTCTTATCGTAATAAAACTTGGGTGTAGAAAAAAATAGCATTTACGTTAGAAGATTTACATATTTCGTGAGGATGATATTGGCAGAATTCTATAGTATAATCTGTCTAGTTCTTATTCTTTATTTTTGTTATTTTTTTAAGTGAACATTGGCCGATATTTAGATTGGTGTAATAAAAAAATATTGGTTGTGAAACAATATTCTTGTTTTTTTTATTGCGTGTGGGGAGGGACCAAGCCCCGTGCTATCCAAAGCTCCGCTGGGCCCATATAGGTACCCCAAAGATTGAAGCCTTCTCAGTACACTGCCGGTTTCCGGACAGTGTTCTCTCGTTACAGACAACACTGTTCATCGGACAGTTAGTTGTAAGAGGCTCCTAGGAAGAGAAAACCTAAGGGCTGCACTGATGGACTCAAACTCGAGATCTCCGCGTTGCTAGTCCAGCGTGCTAACACTGAGCTAATCCCTTCCCTTTGTGAAACAATAAGTCTGCATCGCTATAAATTTCTTTGTTTGGAACTTTGAATTTTCAATATAGTTTTATTATCCTCAGCCGGCAAACCTCCAACAATATCATGTATTAGCATTTTAGTATTTAACCTTGATAATCCAATTCTTAGAAGTCTTTAAAATAATTTTCATAGGAATTGTTGAAATATATTGAAAGTTTTTCGAATGAAAGTAAGTTTTCCAGTTTGAAAGAAACCCGGATTGGTGTCACGTGGAAAACTAAGAAAGCCTATCAGAAAATTCACCTGTTAGTATTATCAATTTTCTTGAAAATCTAGATTTTTGGGCAACATAATTAATTTTCTAATACTAGCATTAAAACCAAGAGTCACTAATTTGTTCTTAGTATTATTCTCTTCACAAATGTGTGTAAAAACACACACACACACACACAGAGTGATGAATTATAGTAGAGACGTACGAGATAATTGTCGAGCTCGTAATGGTCAAGGGCCCGCAAATATTTTACTTTTATTTATTTAACCATTTTCCGAATCTAAAAAGGCGGGAGTTTTCTTTTCGTTCCAACTTATTTAATTTTTTTTAAAACCTATAGCGGCAACATTAAAATTTGTTTAAAATTATGAAACTCTCTTGTTTTAATACAATATTTTTTTTTTAAGTGTACTAAACATGAAACGCATCGACTTTGGGATTATATACACAAAATTTAATTATAAAAATCAAAATGAGATTTGATAGGTGCTTAGTTGGTAAGTTTATTAATCTTTTATTGTAATAATATAAGTGATTTATCCCCATAACATTCCTTGTTACAAGAATTGTGAGATTCGGTCTTTTTAAAAAATAAAAAAAAAACTTAAATTTTGGTCAACGTTTCGTCAAATAAGTATATTGCCTTTTTCAAGGCAAAAAAAAAAAACAAAAGAAAAGAAAACTTAAATAATCTTCAAAACATAACAAATTTAAAACTTATGAATATATGTGGAAAATAAAAAGATAAGAACACCTCAAACCACAGAGAATTAATGGTACCGCAAAGATAATGCAACCACAGCAGAGAGAAGAGAGTCCCTCTCTGGTTAACAGAGACTACTCTCTGACTTAGGCAAGCTAGAGTGGGAGAACCAGTGGGAATCAATCTAAAGGATCTATCAGATACAACCATACAACTATACATCGCATCGTGTCATATCTTTACTCACACCATTCATTCTATCATTTTTATTATACAGTCCAGTGCAGTTAGTGTAAACTTAGCTACATTACATTAGTGTCTTCATATCTCGTTCATTTAATCAAACCTAATTTCTCTCCTCAACAACTCCATTATAGAATGGTGGTGTTGTTGAATGGTGGTGGTGTTCATTTTCTCTGTGATTTTGAGGTGTTCTCAACTTTTTATTTTCCAAATATATACATAAGTTTTAAATTTGTTATGTTTTGAAGATTATTTAACAATTTTTTTTTTATGCCTTAAAAAAGACAATATATTTGCCGAAACGTTGGCTTTTTAAGTTTTAAGTTTTTTTTTTTGTTTTTTTTTAAAGACCGAATCTCATAATCATTTTCCTTCATATAAGAACGGTCGATAAGAATCTTCCATAATTCCTTGTTACTTTCCCTAACGGTTTTCCATTAAAATTTAACATTTAATATATCATTCTCAGTTTTTTTTTTTTACTTTTTCCAACTCGTTCCACTCGTGAGATATACGAACTCGAATGATAATAAATAAGACCCACTTTATCTATTAATCTAATAAATAACTAATTCTATTTTTTATGAACTTAATATTACTTTCTTGATTATTCTAGTATTATTTATTAAATGAGCAAGTATTATCATTATTATTATTTGTTTAAATTATTTATTTTCTAATTAAATGTACTGTAGGAAAGGCCCAGTATAAAAAACATCTTGGGCCCGTTAGAATTTTTGAATCCATCATTGAACACAATCATAAATACAGAGCATTTTGTAAAAACCATTTTTTTCTGACTTGGGACCTAAAAGTGTATTTCCAGTGCAAACGAAAATTTAACACGTTTACAATACTATAACTTACCAGAGTTTAGAGAAAGTAAAAAAATCTGGCGGTAACGTATATCTCTTACTCCAATTAATATAATTGAATTAAAAAAATTATCAATTATATTGCAGTGTTAACAAACTTTTTGATGGACTGGCCGTGAAAATAAGTTGGTGAAGCTTATATCTCATACCTAAATGAACATTGAGGGCCGCTGTCTGTCTCAAGAACATGTACCGTCACTTTTAATGTAAACGGGAACTGAGAGGCACCAAAATACCTCTAAAATAATTCTTTTTGAAAAAATAAAATGAAATGGTTCAAATAAAAGTAATAAACTTTTACGTTTGCAGTAAGTATTTCAAGTTCAAAGAAAATCCCAAAAACTCAAAAGCTTATTATATAAAGTTGTACTTCCTGTTTACCGATTTGAAGTGGCACTTTAGAGGAAAGCATAATGCTCGGTTCCCTCAGAAATCCCCAAAAAATCAATTTTCCCGTGAAAATTTTTCAAAATAAAAGTTAATGATTTGTGCATGTGGATATTATATGATGTTTAAAGAAAATGGTTAGAGCTGTTTTCAGGAAAATCGTGAATAATTGAAAAAAAAAAAAAAATCTGGTGTGAAACACTCACACAACTTTCTCTTACTGCAGTTCTCAAAATTATAATTGACAAATGTTTATAGTTTGTATACCAAATATAACGAAATTCGTCGAAAACTGAAAAAAACTGTTCAGTAAAAGCGTACTTCCGGCTTACTAATTTTCTTAAAACTTGGAATTTTGGCCATCTATTTATTTCTAATTAATTTTGTTTGGATGATAGACTTGTATAATCAACTATCATGGCACTTCAAAGAACCTGTAACCAATAGTGCCTTAAATGAATTTGCCTAGAGAAATGTTTTAAATAAAAGATGGAGATCTTTGCATGTTTAGTTTATATATATGAAGTTTCAAGAAAATTGTCCGTGCCATTTTTGAGAAAATCGCGAAAAAGTGAAAAAAATACCAGAAAACTGAAAAATACATTTTAGTAAAAACGCACTTTCGATCATTCGATTTTTCAAACTCGGAATTTCAACAACGCATTTAATTCTACATAATATTGTTCAGCTGATAGAATTGTATAGTAAACTGAAATAGCACTTTAGAGGACAACCCACCAGCCCCTCCCACTGAAAGTGTGCCCTTAAATGCATATTGCCGGAGAAATGTTTCAAATAAAAATTGTAGATCTTTCTAAGTTTACAGAAAATCGTTGGAGCCATTTTTGAGAAAATTGCAAAAACGTGAAGAAACCAACTAGTAAAGTGGTACTTTCGGTTGAGGAATTTTGACAGATAACGCACCGTCAGATCCCATGGTGATACCTAAACGTAATATCAAGTTTCAACTTTCTACGGTTTTTCGTTTTTGAGCTATGCTGTTCATACACACACACACACACACACACGCACACAGAACATTTGCTAAAAACCACTTTTTTTGGACTCAAGGGACCTCAAAACGGATATTTCCGGTGAAAAGTCGATATCGAAAATTTGACACGATTACAATATTTCCTCTTACTAGGAGTAACAGAAAGTAAAAATATTTAGTATAGTCGCACTTTCGGATGATGGATTTTGACCTAAACGTTCCGGATACGATGGTAGTACCTAAATGGAATTCCAAGTTTGAGCTTCCTGCAGTTATCTCGTTTTTGAGATATTTTGTTTATACAGATTCGTACTCAGAGTACCTTAAAACATATATTTCCGATGAAAACTCAATTTCGAAACTTTGACACGATCGCAATACTAAGAATAAGAGAATACTAGCGAGTGATAGAAAGTAAAAATGAAAAAGAAGATTCCACTTATTTCAGTACAAATAAAAATATATCGAGCCATTTTTTTTACAATTTTTTACTAGTCAAGTAGAGAGAGAAGGAGATATGAAAGAAAAAAGTTCATCTTCTTCGTGGGATGCAATACGCAGCTTAACAGCCTTAGGAAGTCTCCCTCATTCTTTAAAGTTAAAATTGGCCCATTAATATGTACCTTTATGTAAAGTGGGGAAGTATGGGTTTGAATCAACCTCATTTTTACTAGCATCAGATAACTTTGACCTTAAAAGAATACTTACTGGTTTCACTTTAAATTGTTTCAATGTTTGTAGACACTTTTTAGATAAAACACAGCCAAGTGTTTCAGTGTGTAGAATGAGCCTCCCTACAGAGTGGTAAGTACTTAACGGCCTCATAAATATTCGTTTACAAAAATTATTTACAACGTTAATAATTAATTTTATAATTATCTAAGTTGGAATATCGCCCATTATTATTATTAACTTTTTTTTTCTAATCTAGTTATTTCCTATGCAAAATATCAGGGAAATTTTCTTCGTACACCAAGTAACAAAAAAAGAAGAAAAAAAACACCCATCAGTCTATCAGACAAGAAAGCGATTTGTGGTGCTTATCTGGTCAAAATATGGCGGTGAAACAATCATGCCGCTTACTCATACTGCAGTTTTTACAGTTCTGATCGACAAATGTTCTACAAATTGAAATAATGATGTTTATTTAGCTTTTGGTTTAAATATGGATGACGAGGATTGTAGGAAATAGATTTTTACGGCCTAAGAATAATTAGATTGTTAGAAATGCCAATAGCTCAGTGAAGAAGGGAAATGAGAAGGGCATTAAAAAAAAAAGGAGGTAAAAGAATTAAGAAAGCCTGCTTCTTTTTGTGGTCATTGTGGTGGATGCAAGAAATTATAACTATTTTAATTTGAAATATCAAAATTAGGAAGAAAAATGCGAGCTTGTTGGCAAAAGGGTACACGCAGGTAGAAGAGTACAGTTACTGGAAAAGTTCATGAACCTTGATGGCATTGTTTTGACCCCTTGTTTTCACAGGGGAGGAATTGAACGAACAATTAAAAGACATTCCTTCAAGAGAGTTTTGTTGTAGACACCAAGGAGAACACATCAGAACTGTGCCAGTTTAAGTTATAACATAAGAGTTTATTCCAATTAATTTCAGTATAATTATAAGCATATTATTGTGTTATTTTAAAGTAACATAATTTCACTTAGAGAATATATCCATTTTAAAAACAGTGTGATCTCTTGATTATTTCTAATACTTCACTCTTAAACATAATATACTTACAAGCCCATTTACAAAACCGCTCGTGAAAAGATTACACACTACACTCTCTACAACACATCACACAAAATAACATTTCATCATCGATCGGTTTCGTTCATACATTGTTCACGATGTTTTTTGTCATACATTGTGATAACAGAGACATGCACAGAGCAAATTTAGTTGATACATTTAACTAAGTGTAATCATCGAAACCGATCGATGATCACAAAAAGAAGCAGGCTATCACGGGAAATATCTCTGATTATTTATAGCTCTGCGGAACCAACCAAAATAAAAAAGCTAATAGGTTATGACGACTACTTACTGGACATTTCAATTTCCAAAACTGAGGAAGGAAATAAATTTAATATATCAAAACTTTTAATACATTTATTTACCCATTAATTATAATCTTAAAAAAGAAAGAAGCAACTAAAATTTAAAAAATAAAAAGAATGTAATGGAATCGTTTGATGTGATTCCTGAGGTAGTAGATGTCTTGAAGAGGGCGGAAGTTAGTTGAGAGATTTTGGAAGTTAGTCCATCGAGTTATTAATGCGTATTATATAAAAATACACTGTATTTTAACAATAATTTTAACGTATAAATGGTAACTAATAACTAGCAAAATACTTAAGAATAAATAGAAGATAAATAAGTAATAAATTAGGCTGATAAAGTAACGAACTATGATGCACTACTAAAAGATAAGTTTAAATGAAACTGTGTATAGTCGCGTAAACTGCTGCTCGTGTATATGGACGTGCTCGTATCGTCGTATAAGATATAATGATCCTCTCGTTGTATATGATAGAGTTTATATATCGGTGTTGGCCACACTCACACCAAGACATCTGTCCTAGTGTGCGACCTTCGTAGTTTGCTGACCTTATTTAGGTCAGTGGCCAACCTTATCGGTGCCTGCTTTGATGTAAAGTATTGAAAAGGGCTTTGTTGTTTGTTTAGCCGGCATTGTCTTGAAGACGGCGGCCTGCTAGGACTTTTATTACTGCCATCCATTGTTAAGGTAGCAGCTGGCTGGAACCACTTTGACATTGGTATGACTTTCCATGTCATTACAAGAATAACGAAATGTTACTACCTCTGGTTTTGAAATAAATTTTGTTATATACATTTGATGAATTCCTGATGAAAACAAAACAAAGTATTCTCTTTATGAAACGTAAGTTATAAAAAATAAATAAATAAATAAATTAAAAGATAAAAGAGGAAATTCCTTTTGAACAAAAATTAAAAAGTAACCTTTACACTAAACTTGCTAACCTATTACACACAAACACTGACACTTACACCATACAGTTAATATTATTATATTTATGCGTCTTTAAATTCAACCCAGAACTAGGATTAGCACAAACACAGATGAATTTGGCTCCCTACTTTTGCTTCAGTTACCTTCATTGTAACACTTTTGATTTTCTGTGTTTCTTCAGCCCAGAATTCGCCAATTTTCAATCCCATTCAGAGGTATTTCTTCTTCCTTCAGCTTGGATGAATATTATTATTCGATGAATTCTTCCAGTCACACTATGTGGTCAGAAAATCTATTCTAAAATCTTTTCTCTGTTACATGTTTTTTTAGTCTGTTCACCTTAAACCAATATCTGCCTTATCCTGTATCTCTCTTCTTTCTTCTAATGCACTTCTCGCTTGGTTCGTATTTATCAATTTTGTTTAACTTTTTTTTTCTCACTTGTGGTGGATAATTTTTTTTTTTTTTTGGTGGGTGCTCCCTTAAAATCATATTTTTTTATCTGAAATTTATTTCCCACTATAGCTTCCACACTCTGACACCCTCACTCCTCTTTGCTCTCCCAAACAAATAACCTAGGCCAGTAAAGACTGAATTACTATTATTTACTTCTCTTGCATTAACCATCAAAACATAGCTTTTATTGTCAGGTTACCAAATTTTAAGCCACTTGGTCCAGGGACTCGGTCAACCGTCAGCTACATTTTTATAATATCCATTCTGTTTATCTAATTAATAGCATAAAATCGGCGCATTCCACTAATAATTTTTCTTCATATATCCAAGAATTTTAAAGCCAACCCTGGTTTGATTCGTACATGCTTATTTAAAGGCAAATAATAAATTTAAATTATTGAAACAGGATTCTATGAAAGGAATCTAAAGCAGAGAGAGAGAGAGAGAGAGAGAGAGACACACACACACACACCCAACAATTCTCACTCACTAGTTTAGGCCAGACTATAGTGGGAGAATCTGTTTAAATACAGCTGCGTTAGCATATAGGAGGGAGTCTTTCAACAGACTTGCAACAGTTCATACAGCAGTCACAACGCGTCAACAACCATTCTCTTTACTCACTCTAAATCTCTCACTGCCATTTTAAATATATGTAAAGTCCAGGCAGTTTGTGATACATTTCCATATTATACAGTGTTCAGCATTACGTCTCCAGTTTATTATCTCTCAAACCCAGATTCTCTCTCTCCTTCTCATACCATTATAATTGCTTTGTCTAGAAAAGAAAAAAAACGTTTTTTTTTTTTTGTTTCGGCTGTAAATCAATTTGAACAAGTTAAGGTTTAAAAGGCTTTTTGGCGTTTAGTGAATCGCTTTAAGAGGAAGAATTTTATCTAGGAGCGACAATTCATTTAGTTCCTTGACCTCTCATTTTCAAAGTCTCCTTAATCCTCCACTTGGGCAACACGTTATTTTAAATATATATGCAGAATCTATCAATTATTTTATTCTTTCTGGATTCTCCTTTTTCTCATAATGAACTTAATTTCCGGTATTTATGAATTAAGAAGCAATCAAGCTCCCATCATTCATCTGCGTAACCTATGAATTTTTCAAATCGCTGCTTCATGTTTTACCGATAAATTCTTTTATTTTATAATTTTATTCTTCAATCATATTTTGTTCCACCATCGTTCAGCGGAACAGTTGTTTTTCCTTTGTTTAAAGAAGGGTACATTAATGATAGTAAACATTAAAGAGGTGTACCGAGTTTAGATGCAATAGCAAAGAATTTTTCAGCCTTGCTCCCTAGTCGAATCGAAACCTTTTCCTCAAAACTGATTTATTAATGAAAGCCAACAAGGTTTTTGTCGAGGCTACTCCACTGTTGATCATTTGTTCACTTTTAGTAATATTATTAATGTTAAACCTCTAAGAAGGCATCAAAAATATTTTTGTTTTTTTATGGACCTTAAGACTGCCTTCGGTAATAATAGCTTATTTATAAACTACATGATCTCTTTTTTTCCCCAAAACCGGTTTCTACTAGAAAACGCTACTTCATTAAAAAACTTTTTGGTCTTCCTTATATTGTTACCCCTAATTTTATGTTATACATGAAAATAGGTATTGATTTAGTTTTTCTTTTTACCTTGAAACTACATTTTCATTATGTTATATAGATTCTTCTCATTAGAAATCCTTATTACACAAATATGACTGTCTCTTGATGATTTTTCTTCAATCGATTCTGCTTGAATTGTTAGTGAAAGTGGGCTTGTCTTTCCCGGACGAGTCTCTGATGTCAGCTCAGCAATCAGCTCAGATCTTCCCAATACTTATTATTTAAAGAACTCGGACACGATACCTTGTTCAATAACAAAAGTACCTTTTATCTGACAAATACAGCTCACCTAACTTATCGTATCTTCGATGTCTCTTCAAATTGGGAGGTTTGTTGTATACCTGAACATTACACCCTAACTAGACAGACAAATAGATCTATGCTTCATGTAATTCTAGAGCCAAATAAGATGTTCTACATTTCTTGGTTGGTTGTTCTATTTTTACTGAGATTTGCCTTCTTTAGCTGGGACAGCGGTTTTTTGTCAAGATCGAGAAAAATGTATGGGAGATACTAAGCGAGCCAAATGAGCATAAACAGGGCTCTTCCAAGATACCTATTGGATAATGTTCGATAATTAGGATTGGTAATAGCTGAAAGGATACGATTACCTTCAGAACCATTTAAATAAAATTGGTGTGTCTAACGCGGCCCAAATAGTCCGTTGAGCGGCATGGACCGTATTATGACGGCACAACATCTAGACATGTGTCCTTCCTTGGAGAACATTAGATGTGTATATTTAGGTATATGTTTATATTTAGGTATATATTTATATTACGTACATATATATAGGTATATATAGGTTATGTATAAATTTAGGCAGTGACGAGCGCTTGAATAAACGCTGAGCTATACTGGGGTTGCTAGAAGCCAACGTTTAGGTGTAGGAAAAATAAAAGAAAAAGTTAATTGAGGTCGTAGAGCAAAGTTACACTAAAAGTGTACCAGTTTATCGCTTGGTGCCTTTCAGTATTTTTTTTAGCTTTTTTATGTAATAATACCAACCCCTGACATTCAGACTATAATTTTTTTATTACCAGTTTTATTTACAGTATTTTACAAAGTATACATAAAGCATTTACTTAGTTCATGATTAAATTAATTTAAAAAAAAAATTATATTTTGTATGTATTTTTCTTCATGTTTATTTGATTTAAAGAAACAAAATGAAGTTGAAAGCAATATTTGCCCTGGTAATACGAGATACAAATAAATGAATGGAATAGGATAAATTAGAGATAATTAGGGTGATGAATATACAAGGAGTGGTGACGTCATGGCTTTTAATGTGCCACCCAGATTCTCTCCTTCTTAACCTAATTATCTAGCATTCAACGCTTAATTTTGTAACATAATTAACAATTTATTATACATTTACAAAATCAAGGGAAGTGACAATATTTATATTATTCAATGAATTTGTATGTATATTTTAATATAACTTTTTCTTTAATTGTACATTATTTTAATTAGGTTAAAATGGCGTATTATGGATGCAATTATTTATACTATTAGATTTTTTTCTTCTTTCTTAACAGTCCAGTTTCGCAGCAACCAGTATATCGCCGAAACATTTTTACAAAATGTTTGTCAACAACCTGTTTATATTGGATCTTAAACACTGAAGTATGGTTCCCCGAAATTTTCAATTGAAAGGCCGCTTTACTAATTCTGACAACAGCAGCGGGCGATTTAATACAGCAAAAATCAATATCGTATAATTTAATTAAATAATTTAATATCGTATATTTGTTGTGGTGGTTGGTTCCGCAGAGCTGTTTGTACCAACATTTGAAAACAAAATGAAAACTTGTTAGCTATTCGAGCTATAAACTCGAACACTAGAAGAAGTTGCACCAAACAGCTGGAATACGATGAATGGGTACTCCAAGATGTAGGCAAGATGAGGTTTAATATAAAGGGGATCGGAAGCTAGAGATGATACTGAAAAGAAATAAGCAATTAATTAAATAAAGAAAAAAAAATTGTCTCATCTTTTGAAAAGAATTAAGAAAAATTAGAAATGTGAAGACACTATAAGCTAATAAAGGCTAAAAGCTACAACTGAAGAAACGTTTAAACAGTAACTGTAGAAAAAAAAATGTGTTGTATGATTAAAAATGTAGCAAAAATGAAAAAGTATTTACTAGATAAAGGAGCTTAAATACAACAATTACGATAAACTAAACAGCCAACAAAAGCGGTGGTGAATAATTAACTATAATAATTAGCCACTTCTTCAGGGATCTAGGCAGCCCTGCGAGTTTCCCAGCCCCTACAATACACACTCATACTGATACCCTTGACACTACACACTACACATAGGACCTGCAAAGGTAGTTGATGTGTGCAACTACTTGGGTACAGCACACCCACAGGTAAACTTGAGCTCCCCACCACTCGACCTGAACACTCGACCCTTTACAGACGACCACACACACTGCATGAACAAGGATACGCACTCGTTGAGAGCTCGGAGTATAAATATCTCTTCCTCGTGCTTGCCGGCACGAGGCTTTGGGGCTAGGGTGGAAAAGAGGATCCTGGATATTGAGGGATGCGATGACCTGCGGGCGTCTGATCCTAACACATGACTTTGGCCTTGGCTTCACCCGAGAGCCAAGAGCCCGGCTCTAGGAAGGCTAGGGAATTCCGCCTCAGGTGGGTTCCTAGGGTTTGGAGGGGGGCCGCGGGGGCACGGGTCGATATTTCGATGTCGGAACGCTGTCTTCCGTGGCACCTAACTATGTCAGGTGCGATGGTCCACCCGGACAGTAACCGGGTGCATTTGATTGTCCGAGGAGGCGGGACCACGTACCTTGATGAATTCTTTACGATTAGTATGGAAAATCATAAAAACTATTCTGGGCCTAGCCCATCAACTCACCAGCTCCTTAAACCAAATCCTTTTCCTTCTACAATTCCTTTCCCTAATCCAACCCAAACTTTACCAGTTCCCATCCTTCCAACTCCCCATCCAACTAACCCTCAATCGACAGATCCAATGGAAGAACGACCTGGCATGGACACGGATAATACTTTAGGAAAATCGTCTGCGGTGCAGTTTACACTGCTACCATATAGCCTCTCTTCCCCGCCAAGGGAGAAAGCCAGGGGCGGCAATAGGAAGGAAAACGAGTCTGTTTATAAATTTATTAATTTAGAAGAGGACAACTGGGGTAGATTTTTTGTTGTAAAAAAGAAGGAAGGTTCATTCACAAATGAATGTCCCTTCAAAATTTACAATTTTATTAAAAGTACTTTGGGCAAAACCAAGAGCATTAGGAAACTCAATGATGGCTCTATTTGTATTGAAGCGAAAAAACCGCTCTCAAATAAGAGCCATCTTAAACTTGCAAAAATATATGGATGCCGAATTAGAAGCAGGTACCCCCAAGCGCTTGAACACTTCACAGGGGTGATCACTTGTCGGGACTTCTTAAACAGTTGTCTAGACGATATTAAAGAGGGTCTGGCCGATCAAGCAGTGGTGGAGGTGAGGAGGATTAAGCGACTGCAGGAAGGATCCTTAGTGGATACTGCCTCGCTTGTTCTTACCTTCAATCGTTCAAGGCCACCACAGATGGTAGAAGCCGCTTTCTACAAGGTGAAATTACCCTCGTATATACCTTCACCTATGAGGTGCTTTAATTGTCAAAGGTTCGGGTATACTTCCATGAAATGCAAGGCTCCAGAAGCGGCGTGCGTGTGTGGTAAGCCCAAACATGAGAGCGACTGCTCACCGCCAATAACTTGTATAAATTGTGGCGGAGAACATAATGCCGGATCCTCGGGGTGTCCAATTTTATCTAAGGAGAAAGAAATACAAAAAGTAAAACCTTTTCAACAATTGCCTTATCATGAGGCAAAGGCAATTGTCGAAAGCAAATCTTTGTTACTAAAGAAGCTTCATACGCAGAAAAAATAAGGACACCCCTGTCAGTGGCACACTCTCTTCCAGCCCCTACAAATAGTCAGGGGCAAACTATAAACGGCCCTTCCCCGGCCTTAAGGGAAGCTATTGTAAAGGCGGGAGAGATCCCACCACCCAAACAAGATGCCCCTCAGAAGGCACCAGTAGCCGTAAGGTACTGGTGTACAAAGGTGGGACTAATGCCGCCAAAACAAGCAATCGTTTCCGAGGAGGAATGGAAGGCGGTTACTCCACCGAAACGCTCCCCTAGAAGAAAACGAAGTACTGGATTGATGCTACCACCCCCAAACACAGTAAGTGTGATTGGGAGGGGCATCAATCTATCAGAGGACAAACGTCCTCCGGCCGTAATGTCCGCTCTCTCAAGCAGCAATGGCAGCTGCTAGGGACGGACATTGAGGCCTCTGAATCGGAGGGTGGGAGCACTTCAGACCATCCTCCTAGAAGAAAAAAGAAAGGCTGGCCAAAAGGAAAGCCTAGGAAAGAGTGTGCCACTGACTGAATAGGTATTAATAAAATTATATTGGTATCCATGTATCTGAGACATTATATGTATATTTGTATTAACACCATAAGCAAAATCCTGCCATGTATGGTCGCTTCAAACTGTTTAAATGTGTGAGTCCATTATTCAATGGAACATGCGGGGCTACACTAGCAATGTGGAAGGGTTACGCCGAATGGTGGCGGAACACCGTCCAGTTGGGTTGTGCCTCCAGGAAACAAAAATTCGCCCGGCGCAAATCATTCGAATCCCTGGGTATTTCATATTCAGTAAAGAGGTACAACCTGCCCCAGGTGGGAGGGCGCACGGTGGTGTAGCCGTCTGTCCCAGTAGACGGCTACCCCTCCGAACTAACTTACAAGCCGTTGCCGTGCGCCTGGCTATACCACTGCAGGTCACAGTAGCTAGTATCTACCTGCCAGATATATTCTGGCGCAGAAGTGATCTGGAGAATCTGGCAGAGCTCTTGAGGAGATTATAGATAATGCTAACCTGATGCTCCTCAACAGTGGTGAAGCAACCGCTTTAATGCACACTTAGGAGGCTTCAGTGCAATTGACCTGAGGGTTGCAACACCCACCACTGCTGCTCGTTTGGAATGGACCACACTAGATGAACTGTACTATAGTGACCACTTTCCTATCTTAGTATCGAGCTCCATCTGAAGGTCAGATTATGTTATACTTTGGAGATACTACATCAAAAAAGTAAACTGGACTGCTTACGCCGCCAGAGTGGTGACACCACCTCTGACAGGGGATGTCACTCTCGACACCAGCAGGTTTACAGAGGCGTTGGTATATGCTGCCGGTGGTACTATACCAAGAATTGGCGGGAGAATCGCAAGATCCCTCGTCCCCTGGTGGACCACGGAATGCAAAGCAGCTAACGCGGCAAAAAAGCAGGCCCTAAATAGATTTAAACGGTATCCGACGGAGGAAAATTTAATTAACTTTAAAAGATCAAGAGCCAGAGAGAAACGTTTAATCAGAGAAGCTAAAAAAGAAACCCTCACCTCCTACGTGTCAAAGATTTCCACATCAACGACTTTAAAGGAGGTGTGGGATAAGATAAGAGCACTCTCTGGCAGTCGCAGAACCCCGTCGATACCGATACTAGAAATTAATGTCGTCGTCACCGAGTCGGTTGATGAGGCTGGGGCCTTGGCTGGACACTTCTCTCAAGTGTCTAGCTCACAGGGTTACTCAGCGGAATTTCTCCGGCGAAAAGGTGACGAGGAGCAGCAGCCACTCGACTTTGAAACTGCCTTCAATGAGACGTATAATGAACCGCTAACCATACAAGAGTTAGAAAATGCTTTAATGAAATGCAAAGATACAGCATCAGGTCTGGATAGGATCCCGTATGCTATGATAAGAAACTTCAATGCAGCTGAGAAGGAAAGCCTTCTCCGGTTGTACAATAGCATATGGGAGACCGGCCAGTATCCTGATGGTTGGCGGAAAGCAGTCATTATACCGATCCCTAAAGAAGGAAAAGACCCCAGTGACCCCTCTGGCTATAGACCTATTTCATTGACCACCTGTTTGAGTAAGGTCCTCAAATCTATAATTAATTATAGACTAGTACATCTACTAGAAAGAAGAGGACTTTACAGCCAGCATCAAGCGGGATTTCGCAGGTATCGTTCCACGTTGGATCAAATGAACCACCTTGAGGCCTACGTGCAAAACGCATTTTTGTGTAAAGAGCCGTGCTCTTTGACCTTGAGAAGACTTGTGATACAACTTGGAGGTATGCGATCCTGCGGAAGAGTCACGAGTGGGGATTGGGAAGGAATCTGCCGAGGTTCCTCCGTGGCTTCTTGGAATCACGAAGGTTCAGAGGGCGTCTGGGGTCGGTCCTGTCGGACCAATATGTTTTAGAAAACGGAATACCACAGGGGTCGGTCCTAAGCGAAACATTATTCACGATGGCAGTAAATAGTCTAGCTGAAGTTGTAGGAGAGCCTATTCAAGAATCTTTGTACGTTGACGACCTCGCCATTTATCTCTCAGGAAAAGATCTTGGTGAGGTCCAAGAAACCCTACAACAGGCAGTAGACAGGTGGCTGAAGAGGCTTCCAGGAACGGTTTTAAATTCTCTACAACTAAGACGGCGTGCCTTCTTGTTTGTCGACTGACACATGAGCATGGTGGCCATGCAATAATCAGTATAAAACAAGTATCCGTTTCCTGGACCTCATATTCGATACTAAGTTAAATTGGTAGGATCATATAGATTACACTTATAAAAAAGCAAGGAGAACCCTCGAAATTTTGAAATTTCTTGGCAACTATAAATGGGGAACGGAGCGGGAAATCTTGAAGCGCATCTTCCTTGCACTTATTCGTTCCAAATTATAATATGGAGCGCCAATATATAGCTCTGCGCGCAAGTCACGCCTGAAATTACTAGACAGAATTTATAATGAAGGTATTACATTGTTCACACACGCCTTCCGGACCAGTCCACTACAGAGCCTCTATGCAGAGTCGGGGATGCTGCCTCCTCAGTTTACCCTAACCTACACTGCCGGAATATGGGGGAAGAGGTTTCATCCCTTATTTCATACCATATTCGAGAGCCCACATGATGAAGAGCTATACAGCTATTAGATGCGGAGGGAATACAATTTTACCAAGTGGTGGATTGGGGCTTCTCACCTCTCCCACCTTGGTATTTACCCTCTGCAAGCGTCCGCATGGACCTCGCAATATATAAAAAAGAGGAAACACCACCCGTCGTCTATAGACAAAAGTTATTAGAACTTCTAAATATTTACTATGATTTCCGACCTGTCTTCACAGACGGGTCGAAGATAGGAAGTGCTGTGTACACGGAGGGAGTTACTCTTTGCTAGACACTCCCTCAATATGCATCCGTGTACACGGCTGAGATGTATGCCATTTACCAGGCCATAAAACTTATAGAGGATAAAAACTATAATAAATCATTAATACTGACGGACTCATTGAGTGCATTAAAGGCTCTACGGGATAAATTCTCGACAGATCCATTGCTAATCGATATTTTTAAATCACTGTTCCAACGTGGTCAAAGGGTGACATTCGCCTGGGTGCCGGGCCACATTGGTAATGAAAGTGCTGACGAGGCACCCAAACGAGCAGCCTCTACGTTACTGAGAATGTCATTCCTTGCGTCCCGCAGATTTACAAACCTATATGAAATATATTGTAAGAAGAAAATGGCAAGTACAGTGGGATTGCACAAATGAAAAACTCAAAGATATCAAACCACGTGTGCGAAGGGCTATAGCTGAGAATTTCCCGCGGCATGAATCAGTGATACTAACAAGGTTAAGGATTGGTCATTCACGTGTGACGCATGGGTATCTCTCTTAATGGTGAAAGAAGGCCGAGGTGTCCTCGTTGCCGAAAAAGGCTACCAGTGGCGCACGTGTTGGAAGGGTGTCAGGCACTACACACACAGAGGGAATGAGGAGGCCAACCACATGACAAACGCCTTATTCTACAGAGGGTTCTCCTTACATAAGGAGGCTATTTACATATCTAAAAAATATTAATGTGTATAATGTGTATTTAGACTGATAGTTAAGTTAGGTCAAGTAAACTGGGTGAAGGAATATCAAGTACTTCACCCAATTAGGTTCGTTATTTTAAAGGGGAAAGGAATATCGAGTACTTTCCCCTTGTATGGATGTTTAATATGAATGTATTTATTAGTGTGAATGCATTTATTATATGAATGTATCTATTAGCGTGAATGTATTTATTAGCGTAAATGTATTTATTAGTATGAATGTATTTATTAGCGTGAATGTATTTTTAGAGTGACCGTATTTATTAGTGTGAATGTATTTATTGGCGAGAATGTTGGTATGAATGGTTAGATTAGGTTGCTCTCGGGGTTGAAAGAAAATTTATAAAAGTATTTCAATCCCATTAGGTTTAGGAACTTAATTTTAGGATTAATAATTTATAGGGTGTGCAGGAACATTTGTTAAAAGTACTCTACGCCCAACTAACTTGTATATTAAATAGCCTCCTTAGAATAAATTATATAACTTACCAGTCAAAATGTGAAAATGTAGATATAATGCAACAAATAAAAATAAAAAATGTTTTTGGTTTTGCCTAAATGTACATACTCCAGTAGATATAGGCACAAACATTCCACACTCCTCCTCGTCGACTGGCTTGATGATATAAGAGGGGATATGTGGAAAGTATCACCATGACCTATGGCTCCACCTCACCTTGCTGGTCAAGGCATTATGTGCGGATGCCAAATAGGATAAACATGTGCTAGTCCAGTTCCTGTGGCCACGGATCGAGAAAGACAAATGTGTAAGAGGCGCTAATGGCCGGAGGAGCAGTCGATGCGCCAAAAAAAAAAAAAAAATTATAGACGCAGATTCACACATGCACAAATGATGAATTAAATTTCCGCATCAACATTAAATAAAAGGTATGAGAACTATGAGGCAATGAAAATATAACACAGGAAATTTAATATTCCGTCTAGGTATCACCATGGGATCTGACAGTACGTTATCTGTCAAAATTCCTCAACTGGAAGTACCACTTTACTAGTTGGATTTTTTACTTTTAGGCGATTTTCTCAAAAATGGCTCCGACGATTTTCTTCAAACTTGAAACATCAACTACGCATCCAAAGAGCTACAACTTTTATTTGAAACATTTCGCGGGAAAAATGCATTAAAGTGCACTTTTTGGGGAGGGGTGGGGATAGGTTTCCATCTAAAGTGCTATTTCAGTTTATTAGACAATTCTGTTATCTAAATAATGTTAATTAGAATTAAATATGTTGTTGAAATTCCGAGTTTCAAAAAAATCGGATAACCGGAAGTGCGTTTACTTTACCACTTTACTGAATGATTTATTCACTTTTTCGCAATTTTCTCAAAAATGGCTCCGACGATTTTTTTGAAACTTCATATATAAACTAAACATGCAAAGATCTACAAGTTTTATTTAAACCATTTCTCTGGGAAATTTCTTTTTGAGGGCACTTTTGAGGGGAGGGTGGGGTTAATGTTTTTTAATAAGTGCTATCCTAGTTGATTATACAATTCTATCATCCAAACATAATTAGTTAGAAATAAATAGATGGCTGAAATTCCGAGTTTCAAGAAAATTAGTAAACCGGAAGTGCGCTTTTACTGAACAGTATTTTCAGTTTTCGACGAATTTCATTAAACTTGGTACACAAACTATAAAATTTGTCAATTATAATTTTGAGAACTGGAGTAAGAGAAAGTTGTGTGAGTGTTTCACACCAGATTTTTTTTATATATGTGGCGCAATCCACTTATTGAAAGATAAGTTCAAGAAACTGCAGACTATGTAACTATGTAAACTGGTTAGAATTAAGTCTTGTGAGTGTTTCACACCAGTTTTTTTTTTTTTTAATTCAAATATCGGTATGCAGCAGCTAGATGTAGAAGATTTCATATTTCTTACAATTAGTAAAGAGTTTTAGTAAATATGACCCTATTGTTTTCTACTGGCTTCTGTACAAATCGTTTAACGCAACTATTTTTTATGAAATACATATATAGGCCTTTTTTTTTAAATTGGATAAAAGCACCGTGGGCTGTAGTTTGGGGTCCCCTAATCAGTAGAATGTAGAAAAGGAGGATAAATCCATATTTCACTTTTTTAGAAATGAGTGCAAATAGTTTTAAAGATTTTGGATCCGTGTGCTGGTTTCTTGTTCGTTTTTTGAATTTTTTTTTTTTTTTTTTGCATTAACGTTGCAGCAAGTGCATTAATAAATCGTGCAAAAACTGTTGCGTGGGGGAATTGGTAACCCACCATATTTCATAACTTTGTTATGAAAAAATATAAGTGAAGTTTACAATGATTTAAATAATGAATTTAAAAAAAACAAAGAGCTTTAGTCTCATAAAACTTTCTCAAAGTTATTCTGATATTAGTTATATGAGCGCCATATGTCACTCTTATAACTTTGTCACGAATAAGTATAACTATTTCTATGCAATATGCTTTATTTTTTTCTTCATATCTTCACTGTTCTGGAAAGTGAATAAAAATGACAGAAAATTATTACTTTTTACTTATATTATAGCTCAGATAAAGAACATTAAATGAAAGGTGTCCCTCGGGTGCCTATCTGCCTATCTGGCCAAGGTTAACCTTGGATCAATTAGCTTTTAAGAGATAATTAGACTTATCATTCACACTAGAGCCAAAGAATTCCACGATGGTTCTATAATACAATCTTCCACTTTGAATGCACTGGCTCTAGATAGATTACCTTAGACTCGCTAAAAATAACGAAATGTATACTTTCCAGAGCCGTCAATGTCCAAGTATCAATGCTGTCTTGTCCAAGTATCAATGAGTTAAATATATTCTTGCTTTACTCACATTATTCAAGATAATTGTAATACTTACTAGAATTCTTCACAATGATATCGATATTTAAAACAGAGTATATGTTTTGAGTGGCTATAAACTTGCAAAGCGAATACGGTGTGCCCCGCTCCAAGCAATATTTTTCATAATCAAAACATCCAAGCAATGCTTATTTCGTGGAAATCAGAAATTTAAGTTAGCTTATTAAATAATTATCGCTAACTTGGCAAGTTCCCTTATTTTTGAAATGAAATGGCAATCAATGATTCTAAAAATACGGCTTCATTAATTTATTCTTTAATATTCAAATGTTTTAATTTTAATATTATTAAGATATACTCAGAGGATAAAAAACAAATATTTCGCTCAACAGCCCATGTGACTCTTCAAGGCCTGCCAATTCTTGGGGGACTTGTGGTTTTAGTTCTGTCCTAGATACCAGGTTCATTCACTAACTGTAGCCCCATTCTTTTCACAATACCGAATTAACATTGTTTTTGCACTCACGGGTATCGAACCCTGAATTCTCGCATCAAAGACGAATGCATTAGCCAATAGATCAACGCGTGAGGGTTATCACTGATTGTGTACAACCAATTTATTTTATTATCAGCACTATAAGTTATTTTCCGTTTCACCCTTCTTACTTGTAAAATTTCTAGTTTTCCTCCGTCAAGACCTCTCATTAAATCTCTAATCTCTTCCTCATTCAGCTCTGTATCCTGACCCTTGTTTTGAAAAGGCTTTTGTTTGGCGCGGCTCTTGTCTTGAAGACAGCGGCTGGCTGGGATCACTAGTTATAAATTATCCTTTCTTCTTGTTATCTTTTGTGAAGATAGTGATTGGCTGGAGCCACTTGACATTGCTTGACATTGATATGACATTAAAATATCTTCAGTCCTTAATTCCATTTCCATAAGTCCTATATTATTTCCGGTGATATTTACACATCTTTCCTCCGAAATATCTAGTGGGGTGCCGACTTGACCCTCACTATTGTCTCCCTTAATAATACTTAGTGCTCCCACGCGGAGATCCCGGGTTCGAGTCCAGCTCTGTTGCCCTTAGATTTTTTTCTCTTCCTAGGAGCCTCTACATCTCACTCTCCGGTGATGGACAGTGTTGTGTGTAACGAGACAACACTGTCCGGAGGCCGGCAGAGCACTGAGAAGGTTCCGGACGCCAATGACCCTATAAATTGACGCGCCTTAAATAAAAAATAAAAAATACTGTGATATAGTAATACTTATTTTGGTGCTGACAAAGAGGAGAAAAACTATATTTATCCACGTCTGTGCACCACCAAAGTCAAATACAAATTTGGGTTATTCTTCTTTTCAATAGAGAATGATTATCCGTTGTAATATTTTGGTAAATATCTTTTTCAAGTTTAAGTTTAATTTTGTTTAAGTTTAAATTTAAGTTTAAGTTTAATTTATGTTTAATTTTGATAAACCTACTTTTTGTTTGTTTTTGCCAACGAATCTTAATTTACTTTCATTCTTTCTTCTGATATGATTTGATTAAGGTGTTTGTAATTTATCAGTTGTAAAATATTTGTATTAAAAGTTTAAAAAAAAGAAGAAGCGTTAAGCTCAAAATCCATTACGTCGATTTTTTCCTAAACTGTTCTGATAGAAATTTGTATCCTGTTTGCAAAAACATTATCTTAGTAATTATATTATACATGGCAGGATCATAGCAATGTCAAACGTTCACAACACATAACAAAGAAAGAATAATTTATAACTAGTGGCCTAGCCGGCTGCTGTCTTCAAGACAAGGCCGCGGCCAAACAAACAAAACCAAGGGTCAATACTTTACATCAAAGCAAGCAACCGCTAAGGCTGGCCACTGACCTAAATCACTGGTCACCGAAATAACCAAGGTCGCACACTAGGACAGATGTCTTGGTGTGAGTGTTGCTAACACTAATATATAAACTTCGCCCCATTGGAAGAGGGGATGATTATATGATTATACTTCAGTACGTCTTCAAGATTATTATACGAGCAGCAGTTTCCGCGTCCCTATACAGGTTTTATTTATACTTATTTCCTTAGTTGTGCATCTTAGTTCATTTATTTTAATCATTATAAGTTATTAGCTATTTATCTCCTATTTATTTCTAAGTATTTCTTGTTAATAGTTACCATTACTCACGTTTAAATTATTGTACAAATACGTCTATTTTTATAAATTCCGTGTTAATAATTCGAGCACTAACTTCCAAAAATCTCTAAACTAACTTCCGCCCTCTTCAAGACATCTACTACATACCATAAGAATCACAATAAACGATTCCACTACACTAATATGCTTAAAAAAAAAAAAGAAAAGGTATTGAATATTCTAAACTTTTATAATTATATATTTATTTATTTTTAAACAAGTTATCAAGTTTGTGAATGATTGTGGGGAATTATCATTAAGTGGATGGTCGGTATATATAACCGAGAGTTAAAATACCTAACCAAAATAGCAAACACAAACATACAGCAGGGTAGTTAACTGCATTGCTCGTAAAGTAAATCTCATTAAAGCACCAGCTCACTGTGAATGAATGTAATTAAGTGGTAAACAACAGACATGTACATGAGAAAATTGTATGTAATTTATCTATCACAGTTTATGTCCGTTTTCACTTTACTTTAACAAAATGTATAACAGAACTACATCAGTAAAATAATTATACATTTGGACAAATGTATTTAGACACAATGATTAGATTATTCATAGTTATATGAAGACTATGACATTATGTAATTATTTAAACCAAATTAAAAATAATAATAATAAAAATAAAGATAATGCAACAAAATTTTAATATTAAATTTTGCAGGCTTAAAGGAAATTGCTGGAATATTTTTGATGAATATTGCAAAAATATACTGCACTTTTTTAACTGACGTTTCTAATCAATCATGCTTCAGATACTTAAACAGTTTAACAACATTTGAATTAAATGTGCTATTTCCTTTGTACTACAGTTGTGTTCACAAGTAAAGATAGTCTCCAGAAATACTATATTTTAGCTGGGAGTGGGAGAATTTGTTTAAATACAAGTACGGGAGACTTCCAAGAGTCTTGCAACAGAGTTCATACAGCAGTTACAACGCGTCAACAACCTTTCTCTTTACTCACTATAAATCTCCCACTACCATTTTATAAATATATTACGTGTAAAATCCAGGTAGTATGTGTTACCTTTCTATTATACAGTGTTCAGCTTTACTTCCACTTCATTTATCCCCACAAACCCAATTTCTCTCCTTCTCAAACCCATTATATGAGGATGATGTAATAGGATCCGAAGAGACGGATCCAAAGCAGTGAGGGAAAGAGAGAGAGAGAGACAAAATTAAACAGGATCACTCTCTAGCTTAGGCCAGACTAGAGTGGGAGAAACTGTTTGAATACAGCTGTGTCAGGCATAGGAGGGAGTCTACTAACAGTCTTACAGCAGAGTTCATACAGCAGTCACAACCCCTCATCAATCTTTTTTTTACCTCTCACTACCATTTTATATATTTTAGTCTAAAGTCCAGGCAGTTTGTGCTACTTTTCTATTTTACAGTGTTCAGCTTTACTTCTAGTTCATTTATCTAAGAAACCTAATTTCCCTCCTCTCATATATTATATTTGTCAATTTTTGTCTTTCTCTCTCTGCTTTGGATCCCATTGTTCGGGTCCTATTACACTAATAATTAATCCTCTCGCTGCAGTCTGGGTTGGTTTCTGTAAGTGTATCATCGATTTCTAACCTTACATGAGAAATAATGATAACAAGATGATTATTTACAAATGTGTATTTGGGAAAAATCCTTGCGCTGATGAAGTACATATTTGCAGATTGAAGCGTGGTAACAATTAAGAGGTTATTTAGAACAATTAAGAAAAACAAATTTCAAAATAAATAACACGTTATTCTTTTATATTCTTGTAGCTTTAGGAATGTTATTACAAGTAAAGAAGAGATATTGGATCAAGCGGATTATTCAACTTAACAATACGTACAACACTTATGGACACCTTGAAATACTTTTGCAAGTAAATGAATAGGAACCTACAGCATATTTTAGTTCAGCATAAGCCTTCTAGCCCGCAGTTTTTTGTTATTCGTTGAGTTACACACATATGTGTCCGTGTTCGCAAACTTATTGTGTGCCGTCAATAAAATAGAGTAATATCAACTTCTTTACATTTGTAGATTGAAATACTGTGAACGACGCAAAAGTTTTAGATGTGCTGCCGTTAATGTAATAGCTGAGGGCAGGATATGGTTGGTTATGTAACGGCAAGAGAGAGAGAGAGAGTCAAGCCGGATCGAGAGAAAACGGACTCTCTCTAGTGCTCTCTGATTTAAGCAGGCTAGAGTGGGGAGAACCTGTATATAAGCCAGTAAGAGATCTAGGCATCTGTCTATCAGATTCGTGTCATATCATCGTGTCATAACTCTACTCTAACCCTTTATCTTCGAAAATGTTGAAGCTTAAGCAAGATTCTCAAACGGTTATAATGGAGTCAAACCAATATATGGAGTTGATGAGGAGAGAAATTGGGTTTGATTAATTAGACAAGCTATGAAGATACTGTTATAATAGCACCGTACTGTTACACAAACTGCACCGGACTTGTAATGATTTTATAGAATAAAGGGTTAGAGTAGAGTTATGACACGATGCGGTGTATGGTTGAATCTGATAGATAGATGCCTAGATCTCTTACTGGCTTATATACAGGTTCTCTCTACTCTAGCCTGCTTAAGTCAGAGAGTACCAGAGAGAGTCCGTTTTCTCTCGGTCGGGCTTGACTCTCTCTCTCTCTCTCTCTTGCCGTTACAGTTATAAGTGAAATAATGGTAGACAAACACTATCAACACTTCAGGAAATAATATTCGTAGTTTATATTAACGAAATACAGTATAAGTTTAACAGCAGTAAAAGTGACCGAGCGAAGTACGTGGTTCAGCGGTGAAAATGGTAGCGTTAGTCCACCATATGGTGGAACCAGTTAGAACTCTTGGCTATCTAGTTAGAACTCTTGGCTATCGTAGCTATCAATTAACTAGATTGGCTAATTATAAGGCCTTGAAAAAAAGCTTTTTAAAGATAGTTAACTGAAAACTACCTGAACTGGTTTTTGAATATTGTTGCCAAATGTAAATCTTTCAGATTCAGGTTGTAGGATGCAAAATGATAATTTGTAGGCTTTTGAATTTCACTTGCAGCCTATTTACGGACTTAAGCACAGAAATTCGAGAGTTCAGAAAAGTTTACTTTTTATAGTACTTGGTGGGAGTTTGACGTAAGCTCAGTGCTTGAAAGTTCTAGCTCATTCCGTAAGGCGAACGTGATAGTGCGACAAGAAGTTGCTGAAAGATTCCATTACAACAACTTTGACATTCTCCGATTTCTTTTGAATGACCATTACTACCTCTTGTCCATAACTAGTATCTGTATAGCCTATGAAAGAGGGCTGAGGGTTCGCTCTACATTTTCCATGAATAGATTAGATTGGACCAATATTATACATATTTTAGAATATTTTCAGAGAGTCATCTTAATTAACTAAACTTTAATGGAAAAATGCAATCTACTTTAAACTGTGCAACAACGAAAAGCGTAAATGTTAAAGTATCGAAATTGTGCAATACTTGGGTTTATTTCATTTTTTGTTTTCATTGATCATGGGGTACAGCCAGTTTTAATAGTATTTTAAGCTTGCATGTAATTAAATATATAAGTATATTTAATTATTTATTTATTTCCTAAAAATAAACACAAATTATCGATGTTTAGAATTTACGTAAACAATATAAATACCATTCATAAATTAAATTTTAATGACGGTGTCTGAATATCTTACAATATACTACAGTTCATTTTCAACTCACTTTCCCTTTAGAGCATAGGAGTACGTTAATAACAGTGCTTTGAGAGCAACGGTTTGCATACTGCCCACAAGCATCACATAACATTTCCCCTTTAATTGGACTTGAATTTCTCTCATTTCCAATTAACAACAACAGTTTGGCCGCAGGCAAATGTTCTATACTACAGGTTTCAACACACTTTGTGACCATATATTTCTGGTATAAGAGAAGCTTCTATTTTTTTTTGTTATCTCTTTCACTCTGTAAAGTCTCAGTTACATGGTACAATTGTGTTTTCCTAAGCACTGTGACAGATAGTAATCATTCATTCAAATTACCACGTACTATTCCTTTTGCTCTTATTGGACATTTTAATTAGAACCTTACAAACAATACTCCTCCTACGTTATACACTACTGGAGTATTTCTTTTCTTTTTTTTTTTTTTATAGAACCTCCTGGTTTTGTTTACCTGGATCAAGTATGCAATTAAAAATTCTCTATTAATTTGCTGTCGTTAATAGAATGATATTGCCCAGGAAAATTCTAAAGAGTTTATTGTAAAATAGTAGTTCAGTATATTGTCTGGCAATATTTGAAGTTAGACCAAGCGTAAAAAGTTTTTCTCTTACTGTGCTAGAGTGGAAGTATTTGTAAAGAAGAAAAAGTCGTGATTTTTTTTTTTTTTAGGTTTCCGCGCCATTTTTCATGAAAAAACTCTTGAGTTTCCAGATTGTGTGATAGCGCCAACGAGTGGTTTGCTAGAAACCGATGTTTTGCCCATATTACAATGAGCCTCTTTGAGTTCGTTACATCTTGAAACCTAATGGATTGTTTGCTGATGCCGTCTCAACCCGGATATTATTTTTCAAGAAAACTCGTGCCTAATTTTTCGAATATTGTTATTTCACTTGAAATACACAGATTGATGTTCTCTAAGTTTAAAATAGAAAAATCACCGAATAAAAATATCCATACACGTGTGTGTATGTATGTAAGTGAACAAAATGTGTCAAAAAAAAAAAAAGAAAGAAAAATCGTAGGAAATGCAAACCTGATATTCTCTTTAGATATTATCATGGGATTAGACATGAGATTTCTGGGCAAAATCTGAAAAATGAATCATTTATCAATGTTGTTTCAGGTTTTCTCCAATTACTTGAAAAAAAAAAAGAAAACTCCAATTATATTTTTTTAAAACCTTGTATATTATCTGCATAGGGTAAAGCTAGGAGAGATGACGGGGGTAGGAGAGAAGACGCAGGCTTTACTTATCTTGTTCGCCACCACGTGGCGTCATGAAAGTTAGTCCAGGATTAGAGAGATCAGCAGCGATCATATTGCAAAATTCTTCAGTTATTTTGTGTGTTTTTCTGTGTTCTACAAACATTTAATACGCATCAGGTATATCCGGTGAATACCTGAATTTTCATAACGCTTTAGTAAATTTTTTTTTTTATATACTATATTAATTGCAATTGAAATGACAGATTTCCTGCTGTCGTTAAAGTTGGGCTCGTAGACATAGTGTTTACCAAGTTTCATGTCGATCAACCATGTTACCTTCACAGAGGAGAGATACTACTACCTATGGTGCGTCATCTATCCTACCATAGTAGGAGAGACGGCTAAATGTAGTGTATTTGTATTTTATTTCTGGAATAAATGAGAATGTCTTTATTTTGAAAAATAACATTTTTTTGTAGATAATAGTAGTTGACATATGCTTTATAAGCATTACCT
>JAAEAF010004375.1:0-81745 GCA_011037195.1 Triatoma infestans
CCCAAAAGTGCCCTTAATAAATTTTCCCGGAAATGTTTCAAAATAAAAATTGTAGCTCAATTGATTGTGTAGTTGATATCCTAGTTTAAACTAAATCTTCCGGTATCCTTTTTTGAGAAAATTGCAAAAACGTAAAAAAAAAAACCAACTAGTAAAGTGGTACTTCCGGTTGAGGAATTTTGACAGATAACGCACCGTCAGATCCCATGGTTACACCTAAACGTAATATCAAGTTTCAACTTTCTACGGTTTGTTTGCGTTTTTAGCTATGCTGTTCACATACACACACACACAGACCATTTGCTAAAAACCACTTTTTTGGACTCAGGAGATCTCAAAACGAATATTTCCGGTGAAACTCGATATCGAAAATTTGACACGATTACAATACTTCCTCTTACTAGGAGTAAGAGAAAGTAAAAAATTGTTTTTTTTTTTCATGGAACATTAAAAACTGCCATTTTCGGTGATAACTCAATTTTGAAAATTTGAAACTCTTACAATATTTTCCCCAAAATTAGTAAAGATTCCAACTTTGAAGTACATTTGTCAATTATATGTATGAGAATGGCAGTAAGAGGAAGTGTTGTATTGTTTCGTATTAGATTTCTATTTAATATCTTCTATATAAAACTAACGTTAAACTTCCCCTTTCACTATGGCCCTGGTATTGTAAAAATAGGATATGTTATGAGAATAAATAATTTCAAGAGACAATGTTTAATCTTGCCTAATGTCATTAACTTCATTAAACATTTAGAAATAGGCCTTCATTAGCAGCTTTGTAATTTTATTTAAATTAAATATTTGCCTTTAACTGGACTGTGTAGTTAGTTAACTAAATATAAACATTACTAATTGCAATAAGCTTATACTTAACTAAAATACTTTAAATACTTTCCTCCTTTGCATAACTTTCTAAGTAGTATGTTCTTTCCTGTATCTTAATTTTGTGTTGAATTTAAAGAGCTTTCTGTTTATTCTTTAAATATAAAGAATAAAGTGTTGAAATATCATTTTCCTCGAATCGTTTTAGGACACTTTTCTTCAATCTCTAAAACACGTTGATCATCTGAAACTTAACCAGGAGAAAAATCGGATAATGAAAGCTCTGTTTAGGATTTGCACTTTTATTACTTTCTCTTACTCCTACTAACTAAGTGGAAGTATTATAATCGTGTCAAATTTCCGATATCGAGTTTTCACCGGAAATATCGTTTTGAGGTCCTCTGAGTCCAAAAAAGTGTTTTTTTAGCAATGGTCTCTGTGTGTGTGTGTATGTGAACAGCATAGCTCAAAAACGAAAACCGTAGAAAGTTCAAACTTGATATTCCGTTTAGGTATCACCATAGGACCCGACAGTAGTCCTATGGAACTGTCAAAATTCCGCAATCGGAATTTTACCACTTTACCACAGTACCACTTTACTGGAAGGTTTTTTTCACGTTTTTGCAATTTGCTCAAAAATGGCTCCGACGATTTTCTTCAAACTTGGCATATAAACTAAACATACAGAAATCTACAACCTTTATTTAAAAACATTTCTCTGGAAAAATTCATTTAAGGGGGTCTTTTGGGGGAGAGGTAGGGTTAGGTTTAACCTCTAAAATGCTTTTTCAGTTTACTATACAATTTTATCATTTAAATAATATTAGTAAGAATTAAATATGTTGTTAAAATTGTAAGTTTCAATAATATCGGATGACCGAAAGTGCGTATTTACTGGAAAGTGTTTTTTAATTTTCTGTTTTTTTTTTTGTTTCTTTTAAACGGCTTTAGCGATTTTCTCTAAACTAGGAATGTAAACTTTGAAGAGTTACAACTTTAATTTGAAACATTTCTCCTGATAAAGTCATTTGGGGGAGCTTTTAGGAGGAGGGGGAGTGGTTATGTTTTCTCTAAAATGCTATCATAGTTGATTTTAAAATTCTGCCAACTAAACAAAATTAATTATAAATAAATAGATTGCCGAAATTCCGAGTTTTAAGAAAATTAGAGTAAACCGGAAGTTCATTTTTACTGAACAGGTTTTTTTTTTTTTTTTCAATTTTTTGCAATTTTCTCCATAATAACACCGACGAATATCATTAAATTTACTGTACTTACTATAAAATTTGTCAATTTTGAAAACGAGTAAGAGAAAACTGTGTGAGTGTTTCACATCAGATTTTTAAAAATTTTTTTTTTTTTTCATTAAAATAGTTCTGTAAACTATTTTGGATCTCATCGGTCTCACTTACAGGAAAATTTGTAGCCACTCTTTTATATTATAATTCAATATTGGTAACTGGGAAATTGTGTTTATATTTTGTGAAAAATCTATTTTTTTGAAGGATTCTGAGTGAGCAGTAGCATTTTCCTATAAAGTACCATATCAGTACAATGTTTGGTCTCTTGTCGTTTGTATAATATGGAGGAACAATAATTGAATTGCTAGAATTCCATATTTGAGGAAAAGAGATTGCGCGACTGTTGCGATTGGTTGTCTGAATTTTTTTTTTTTTTTAAATATATTTTATCCAATTTGGACTTACGGACTTGAATTGTGGGGTTCAGCTAAACCTACAAACTTACGTACCATTCAGACATTCCAATCTAAGCTACTTCGACAGATAGTTGATGCTCCTTTTTATGTCTCAAACCTTACGTTCCATAATGACCTCAACGTCCCTTTCGTACAACAACTTGCCAAGACAAAATATCATCAAACTGCATACTACTCTCTCCTTTGGCTCTAATCCTTGTGTTCAATCTCTAGCCTCCACTACCATCCCTGACAATCCGCCTCGCCGTTTGAATCGCCAGTGGCCCCGAGATTTCCTTCGGGTTTGATCCAGTGCTACTGGTATCCCGTAGAGAGTGCTACCTATACCTATTATTTTATAAACTTTAAAATATTAATTAACAATAAATGTGATGGCAAAATTTCAAATCAAGAAGAAAATCGATTCACCAGAAGTGCATCATTGCTGAACAGTTCTTTCGATTTTTTTTTTCTCCATAAAAGGATTTCTTAAAGTTTACTAACCATTGTGCAGAATATACTAACCATACATACAGAGATCTATTACTTTTATTTAAAACAGTCTTCTTAGAAAATCTATTTTAATTTGGTTCTAGAGGGTCATGATCCCTCAAAAAACAGAAGGGCGACTTTTATTATAAATAGTCGTGCGAGTGTTTCACACCAGATTTTTTTTTTTTTTCTTTTTATATTTAAAACAAGCATAAAAATATCAACTTTTTTTTAAAGAAATAAGTTCCTATCTGTAATTTCTGCAGGAAAATGCGATTTTTTAAGCATTACATAATTAAGATGTGTCTGCGCCAAGTTTGAGTTGGGGGCTGTTGTTTATATCTAGTATTCACCTCGACAGAGCAGCACCCTACAGAGAGGATTCAGGGGAAATTCTCTGAATAAAGTGAAGTAAGTGCTAACCTCTTCATTATATACTCGTCAGCCATGAGTCACTTGTAGAAGCTGCTGATCAACGTGCATTGCATTGATACAGCATTTTTAAGTATTCTTAAGGCGACAAAAGTTGGTTGCATTTAGCCTTGTATGATGCCCTACTTTACAAAATGTAAATCAACTTGTTCGTAGCGATTATCCATGTCGGCAGCGTAAGATTTCGGCTCATTGCGGGTCCAGGCAGGTCTTTTAGTGAGAGGGGTTCCTGGGTCTTTCATGGATCTCCGTCAGGCATCTGGTTAGTTTCCTCCCTGGGCATTGTGGCTTTGGAAGACATCACTATGCAATGGAGCTAATGCCTAATCCCTTTTGTAGAGTCTGTGAGACGGAGTAGGGAACACCCATAATCTCATGGCGGATTGCTTGGGCTGTGAGAAGATTAGGTTCAGGACCTTTAGCCGGAATAGGATGTCGGTGGAAGAGTTTAGGCTGTGTCCTTTTAAGGTGTATAGATAGATAGATAGATTCTACCGGGGGAATTGGCTATTCAGCCTACGCCACCGCGACACCCCAAGGATCTATTGTGGCACCCCCCCTAGTTGGAGACCCTCCCCCTATCCTGTCCTTAAGCGAACTGTGGAATTGGGGGGGGGGCTCCCAGGTGGTCAATCAGAACACCCGCCATTAGAGCACCCTCTCGAGTCCTGCTTGCCTTAGAAGACTTAATAGGTCCGAGAGAGGGCCCTGGCTGAGGCTTGTTGGCACCAGCTTCTCTTTACCAAAGAGGCGGTACCTTAGCCAGACCAGCCCCTCGCACTGACATACCACATGCAGTGCCGTCTCCTCTTCTTCCTGACAAAACCTGCACAGGCTATCCGTTGCCAGGCCCATGCGATGCATGTGCTTATTTAATCTACAGTGGCCAGTGAGAATGCCAACTGCTATCCTTATGGCCGCCCGGCCTAGTTGGAGTAATTCTGCAGTTAGCTTGGGCGAGTAGCTATAGATAAACTTTTTCGCCTGTCTCTGGCCTGGAGTTTTGACCCACCATTCCCTTGATCGGTCCTGCATCCATAGCTTAATGGATGCACTCCTGAGGCATCTTGAGACACCACAGAACGGCTCCGGCCCGATAAGCGCTCCCATTGAGCCCTCCCGGGCCAGGCGGTCCGCCGCCTCATTGCCTCTGTGACCCGAGTGTCCAGGTACCCAAACCAGGAAGACCTTATTATGGCTACTAATTTCCCTTAGTGCACCTAGGCAGTCCCACACCAGCCTTGAGCTGACCTCCCACGAGTCAATTGCCCGCAGAGCAGCCTGGCTATCCGAATAAATGACGACTCTGGAGTTATGCACTCCCCGTCTTCTTATTTCGGCAGCGCAGATAATAATCGCGACTAGCTCCGCCTGAAAGACCGTAGCTAGCCTTCCCAGGCTCACCGAGATATTACATCCCGGACGAGCCCCGTACACGCCGGCTCCCACTCCATCTTCCGTCTTGGACCCGTCCGTGTACCACATAGATTCGCCTGCAATTGGCGGCCCATTCTTCCATGCCCCTCTGTCTAATATCAGGACTTTGAAGGGTTTTTGGAAGTCATACCTAGGAGTCATTATGTCCGTAGGCAGGCCCAAGATCGGGTCCGCCTCCAGCTCCTCCCATAGGTCTTGGTACCTCCCAGTATGCCTGGGATAGATGGGCGCTTGTCCCTGTTGTAGTCGTGCCACAACTGCTCTTGCAACGCCTTGGACGTGAATGTGGAGTGGTGGAAGGTTTAACAAGACCTCCAAGGCCGCAGTGGGGGTAGTCATCATAGCACCCGTCGTACTCAGGCAAGCCAGCCTTTGAATACTTCCAAGCGCTCCCGACCCCCCCATCTGCAAGATCTTTGTCCACCACACCACCGCCCCGTGGGTTACCATTGGTCTCACTACACAGGTATAAATCCACAGAGTCATCTTCGGGTTTAATCCCCAACTTTTACCGCATAGCCTCCTGCACCTACCCATGGCGATTTTGGCTTTATGTGCGGTAACATTAATATGAGAGTTCCATGTCAGCCTTCGGTCAAAAATGACTCCCAAATATTTGGCCTCCATGGCAAAGGGGATCGCAACCCCTCCGAGTACTGGCTGTTGTAAGCCTTGTAAATTCCTCTTCCTCGTAAAAGGAACCACTTGAGTTTTGTGGGGATTGATGGAGAGACCCTCCGCTCTACACCACTTGTTCACAATATTGAGCGCCCCCTGAGTGCGCTCCGAGACAGTTGCCACGAACCGCCCCCTCACCACGATTGCCAGATCGTCCGCGAACCCAAGGCAATGAAAGCCTTCCGCGGTTAATTTGGTCAGGATGTCATCGGCTAATAGCGTCCACAGCAATGGCGACAAAACGCCTCCCTGCGGACAGCCTCTACTTGCCCTGGCCACAAGAGATGAATTGTCTATGGTGGCTATGTTAGTCCTTCCCAATAGACTAGTCCTTATCCACCGAACTATCGTAGGGGACGTGCCCCTTCTTGTCAGTGCACCAACAAGAGACTCTGAGGACACGTTGTTGAAAGCGCCCTCTATATCCAAAAAGGTGACCACCGCAATTTCCTTGTCGTCAAGCGACTTTTGGAGTAGCCTATTTAGGTCATCCAGAGCCAAGTCTACGGATTTCCCTGCCTGATAGGCATATTGGCGATTATTAAGCGGATTAATCCTCAAGATCTCGTCCCTTATAAACCTGTCAATCATCCTCTCCATCGCTTTCAACAGAAAGGAGGACAGGCTTATCGGCCTAAACGACTTTGGCGTTTGATCTACCGTCTTCCCTACTTTCGGGAGGAACACGACCTTCACCTGTTGCCATTCTCTCGGTATGAATCCCCAGGCCAAACAGCCTCTGAAGATCCTACATAGGTGTGGTATCAACACCTCCACCGCCTTCTGCAAGAAGACGGGGTAAATCCCATCCACGCCTGGTGCTTTATAGGGCTTGAACCTTCCAATCGCCCATCTTAGCCTATTCGGCTGTATGACGTAATTCGCGATCTTCCAGTCCGCCCGACCAGGCCTTCTCGGCCCCTCAACCTCTAGAGGGACCTCTCCGTAAGAGGACCCCGGGAAGTGTGTGCTCATAAGCAACCCCAGCGACTCCTCTACGGAGTTAGTGTAGGTTCCGTCATCTTTCTTCAGGAACCCTACCCTGTCCGCAGTACCTTCCCTTGCTAGGATTCTGTGAATTCTCGCGCACTCCGAGGTGTCCGCTACGTCCTCACAGAATCTCCGCCAAGCTTTACGCTTGGCCTTCCTTATTTCAACGTTGTACTGCGTCAGTACCCTTCTGTACGATGCCCAGTCTTGGTTGATTTTGGCTTTATTAAACAGCCTTCTCACCTCTCGCCTCCTTCTCTCGAGGTGATCGTTCCACCAGACTGTCTTCGACCTATTAGGCCTTTCCCTCTCCGGGCAGTTTTCCTGGTAGGCGTCCAAAATCGCCTCAGTTACCCGTGTCACTGCCCGTTCCAAACTTCCTGTTGTCCGTACATCCACTTTAAGGTCACCGAGAGACTCGCTGAGACTCCCAACAAATCCCTCCCAGTGAGTCTCCCTCGGGCTTCGAAGCCTACTAATGACCAATGGTGGAGTGCATATATCGAACCTAATGTGCCTATGGTCCGAGCACGATGGCTCACTTGATACATGCCAGTGAGCGATTTTGCTCAACATACAGCGCGAGGCTAGCGTTACATCCAGCACCTCCCTCCTAGCTGCAGTCACGAAAGTTGGTTCCAAGCCTACATTAGCTACATGCAACCCTTCACCAATAATGAATTCATAAAGGTACTTACCCCTTTGATTGATGTCGGTGCTCCCCCAGGCAGTGTTGTGCGCATTGGCGTCGCATCCCAGCACCAGCTGCAAGTTCCCACCTCTGCAATAATCCATCACTCTTCTTAATAGACAGAGGGGGAGATCCTCATCACCGGGGAAATACGCAGAGCTAATGACCAGCCTTTCCGCTCCCTCTTCGGTGTTGATAGTTAGGAGAGCTGTAACACAATCGGCGGAGCACAGCTCCGGTATTAGTCCACAGCTCACCTTATTGCTATGCAATATACATGCTCGAGGTCTACTTACAGACTTGTCGTACAGCACTTTCCCAAACTTCGGGTTCAGTCCTCGGACGGACCCCCCATGGCACCACGGCTCCTGCAGTAGGGCTACGTGTAGCCCCTCCCTGTCGAACCTCCTACTAAGCACGGCCGAAGCGGCCCTTGCATGGTGGAGGTTCGCCTGCACCATCCTAATCGCCATGTTGGGTCTCCGAGGGGGGCGGAACGTCGGCTCCTGGTCCCAGGGGTCGCCCCCCGGCTTCCGCAACCACCGGCAACCGCTCCTGGCCTTGAGACCTGTGGAGCAAGCCGGCATCGCTTCCGCCAGCAGACGCACCCACCGGAACCCCCGCCTTACCGTCCGTCCCCTCCTCCATCCGCCCCTCTCCTACAGGTAACCCGGCCAGGGCGGCCTGCAACGCCTCCATCTCTCCTTCCAGGCCCCCCTGACTCTCTTTTGGCGAATCCGCCTTCACCGAGCTCTCGGCCTTTGGTTGATCTCCTTCTACTTCCATCACCTTGGCCTCCTCTGAGCTCTTGCTTTTTGGAGGCTTGTGACGAAAAGTCACCCGCCCCCAACCAAAATAGGGGGTCATGCCCAGCCTTTCAAGCTCCGCCAATGACCCCCTGTCCATTGAGAATGTCCAGAGACACCCACCCTCAACAGGTAAGCATCCCCAGACCCTCCACATTTTGGTTTTCAGCCCCTGGTTGCTCACTTCTAAACGAGTGAGCACCCTTTCAGCCTCCACCTGCTTGCCTCCCTCGTTAGGGATGAAGACCTTACAGGTCTCAGGACCCGGTATGTCTCCCCCCTCGAGTGTCTGGAGGCTCGCACCTTCCCAGGGTTTAAGCTTTGGGATAATCTCCCTCAGCCACCCCAGACTATCATCCCCTGCACAGGTAATAACAAGAAACCCTGGTTTATGGGCACATTTGGCCAACCTGACCTGCGGCCCGCCTCTTGGGATCTTGTCATATTCCCCCAAAATGGCATTCTGGATGGCTTGTAGCCTCTCCGTGCCTAACTGGTTATCGGGGAAACCCCTCTGCACAACCGCAATTTTCGCCGTCGAGGTAGCCTCACTGTAGGATTTCTCCGCAGTCTTGGCTTTAACCCTCTTGGGCGGTCGCTGCTGTGGAGGGGATTCCCCCTCCGACCTGGGCCTTTTTGTCGCCTTTGCTGTGCGTTCAGCCCATTGAAGGAAATTTTCTCTGATGAGTTGACGCTTGGCCTCGTGATATTCCTGGCCTGCCTCAATACGAGCTTTGAGCTCCTTTCTGGAGGTCCCTGACAGCCTGGCGATTTCCACGTCCTTTTCTGTCATGCGGTCGATGGCTTCCAGCGAATCCGCCTTGAAGCTTCCTCCGGCCTTTGCCTTGGCCTCTTTGATCGTAGAGCCCCCTGGCCCGCTAGCCCGGCCTTTGGCAGTCACTGGCATAGCGCCTGTTTCTGCCGTGGCCATAGCGGCTGCGGGATCGGAAGCCCCCCTCTCTTGGCCTTGGGCAACCGCCGTGATCCCTCTACCTGGTACCCTGGCCTTACTGGTTGTGGGATTACTCCCATCCCCATGGCCTGTCGGACCAGTTCTCAATGGCATCCCTGCCTTAAGTTGCTTACCTATTTGTTTTTGTTTTTTTCTTCTACCCATTTATTCCCACGAGTAGCTGGGGATAGGGTCGTCCACCCGACCAGAGCCCCGCAATAGCCGGGCAAGGCTAAATACTCCGGGGTTTCGCCCGGTGCCCCGGAGGCTCCGTTATCGGCACAATACCCCTGTGCCATCCATCCCTCGGCACGGAACGCGTGACACCTTGGATTGGGCCCTACTTACAAGTCTGTACTATGTGCGTGTACGTGTTGTTGTGTGTGTGCACGTAATTGTGTATGTTCCCCGTGTAAAATGTTGGGCTGGGATGTTCGCAGGGTCGCCCTTACCTGAGGGGGCAGCTAGTCCACCCCCCATCCCACGATAAAGGAAGTGAAGGATCGGGTTGGACGGGAAAGCAGGATAGGGGTACACTAAAGAGGTGGCCCGCGGTGGGTTACCGCCAGGCCCGCCATTGCCCTGTTGGCCGCACTCAAAGAGCGCGTTGCCCGGTCCTCACGGCGTGGACGTAGGGTTGGCTAGCCTCCCGATTCAAGATCGAGGAGACCTTTGAGGACCTTTTAAGGTGATGGTTCGATCTGTTTGGATTGTGGTAAAACTTTGATGGTTAAAACCCGGGCCCGAACTCTTTTTCCAGACCCGGTAGTTGTATTCTTTTGGGGCAGCTATATGGACCCATGGAGGCTTTGGATAGCGCAGGGTTTAGCCCTCCACTCCCTTGATTAATAATAATAATAGCGACTATCCATATAGCTGGAAAAAACTATAGCGATGAATTCTTCTAGAAGAACAATATGTATGGTGATTCCGGCAAAGTTGATGCCCGCCGAAGCTTCATGGTTGAAATCTTGTGAAGGTTGCCATTGTAATAAATGGTTAAATAAATGCTTAGATTTAGAAACTCATGGAATGTGGAAAATTTAACACACCGAAATGTAGATGAGTTTGCTGCTTGCGCAGGTCATGAAGCCAGAAAGCACTGCTGTCAGTGATGGCAAATCATTATGAGAAAGTACTCTGGAGGTCCCTAGAATAAATAAATCATTAATATAAAAATCATTATTAGTACCACTAAATGAGGTAACCAATATGCAATGAATAAACATTGCCTACCATAATCATTGTTTATTTAATGTTGAAGATTTTTTTTTTAAAAAAATCTTATAAAGTTGGCCAAGGTTAGTATAGATTCAGCAATATCTTGCACATATGATTATTACATACATCATGCGTATACAAACATGCATACACTTGGCCACTGTATACAACATACAACAGAATATTATTTTACATAAATATAAATGAATAGCTATTTGTTCCTGGAACATGTGAAAGTCATTTCAAGGTATGTATGTGTGTGTGTGTGTGTGTGTACGTGTGTATGTATGTATGTATGTTAGAGGTTCAAAATAAACAAGTGTTGATGCTCATTTTATCCTTTATGTACACTAAACAACTCCTGCCTTTTAATCTTCTTCAAGGCTTCTTCTTCAAACTCTTCGTTAACTTTTGTTTTCATATTTTATTCCTCTTTATTATCTTAATTTAATTGGACTTACAGTTTTATATTTAATAATAAAAATCTTTCGTTAACAGGTTATCGAACTTCATTCTTCTCATCAAGATGGTTCGCTTTTATCTTTATTTTTCTTTGAAGTTTTAATTAAGAAATTCCATTGCGAATTATCTTTAAAGTTAAACTAAAAAAATAATCGGTGTAAATTCTTAGTTAAAAATGAAACAATTTTTGTTGATTTAAATATTAGGAACTTTCCTGGAAATATTTAACTTTATTTCTAATATTATTAACATTGAATGTGAGATTTTTGTATATAATATTCATATTTTTTTTTATCCTAAATCATAACACAACCCACGCATATTTTTTAATATATAAATAAATCAATTTTATATATATATATATATAAAGTTTTTAAAATATTTTATAAAAAGTTATAATTTTTGAAGTCAATTTACTAAGTCAATTATAGTCTACAAATTTATTCAACCCACGCGATTAAAATTGAATACACTTGCAATTTTTTTTGTTTTTGTTTTTATGAATCAGGTTTATGTTACTTTCTCTTATTCCTAGTAAGAGAGGAAGTATTGCAATCGGGCAAATTTGGTATATTGAGTTTTCACTGAAAATATACGTTTTGTGGTCCTCGGAGTCTGAAAAAGTGGTTCTAAAAAATTGATGCGTGTGTGTCTGAAAGAGAGATGATGGGCGACAGAGATTTTGCTGAATCATGAAAAGTGATAATCAAGTTTAAAAAAAAAAAAGAGTTTAAAAAAATCCTACATGTACACAGATTAATAATTTTATTCTTAATTACTTTTAATTATTGCATTTTCTATTAATTTATTTAAAGTCCTTTGAAGGCTTAATACTATTACAAACAAATAGACAAACAAAAATCAACGGTTAAAAGTTTGAAGTTAACAGACTGTGAAATTTATAAATTTATTAGGTACAGAAATTATATATGAATTTCTAGTGGAATCGATTATCGGATTCCAGAGGTATGAAGTCAGATGTCTTGAAGAGGGATTTATTAGACGGAAGTTAGTTTAGAGATATTAGAGAGTTATTACTTGAAATACTAAACACTGAATTTACAAAAATAGACTATATTTTTACAATAATTTGAATGTGTGAAATGGTAACTACAATTAATATGAACTGTTAGAAATAAATAAATAATTTAAAGAGATAAACAACAACTAAATTAAAATGATTAAAATAAATAAAACTAATATGCACCACTATGAAATGTTTGATAGAATAATTATAAGTTTAACCTTGTATAGGGACGCGCTCGCGGAACTCAAGTATCGCTGCTGCTCGTTGAAACTGTAATGCTAATAATCGTAATGATAATACTGATCCCCTCCTCCAGTGAGGCGAAGTTTATATTAGTATTACTCACACACTGTCAGGTGTGTAAGTAGTACTCACACTAAGACATCTCTCGTAGTGTGCGACCTTGATCAGGTCGGTGACCAGTGTGATTTAGGTCAGTGGCCAGCTTTGGCGACAGATGGCCGCCCATCGGTGATTTTCAAAGACTGGTAGCCTTGAATCGGCCAGGTGGCTTCTGTTCAATAATGATCCTTGTTTAAAAGGGTTTTATCGGTGCTTGTCTTTGATACTGATGTATTGACCCCTGTATTGAAAAGGCTTTTTGTCCGGCGCGGCCCTTGTCTTGAAGACAGCGGCCGGCTGGGCCACTAGTTATAAATTATCCTTTCTTCTTGTTATCTTTTGTGAAGATAGCGGCTGGCTGGAGCCACTTGACATTCTAAGGCATTGATATGTCATTACAAATTTATGTATATTTATGTATAAATATATAGGTAGATAGATAGATTATATGGAATTTATAAGGCTACGCACTGCGACTTCTAAAATTAGAAGTCTGATGAGACACTCCTGGATGAAGCTTAAAGGTCAAGTAAGTTTCTCTCTTCAAAGAGGAGAAATCTCAGCTACACAAGACTCAGACTGACAGGGTGACATGCAATGCTGTTTCTTCTTGTCCCTGGCAAAAACCTCGTACATAGGCGCACTCTGATGTCAGGCCCTTGCTTAGTATGTACTTGTCCAGTCTACAGTGACCACAAAGAAGGCCTACAGCGATCCGTATGACAGCTCTCCAGTAAGCCTGAGCGAGTAGATATTATTAAACTTTGTCGCTGCCTTTGTTCTAGAGTCATTCTAGTGATCTATCGTACACCCAAGCTGCTCTGTTGACTACACTTATATGATGGCATCTTTCTATATCTATAGAGCCTTTCCGGACAAGGCTATCAACCTGCCGCCTCCTTGCTGTTATAATCCGGGCACCCAAATTAGAAAATCCTTATTTTAGCTACTGATTTCCAAGCAGCTCCACATTAGCCTCCAGCTGATCTGGACGAGATAAAACAGCCAGGCTGTCTGAGAAAATTCGTACCGTTCGCCTTTTTATTCAACGGCACAGTATAAATATATAAAATATGCGTCTCCTGTGAAGAACGTGGTTCTGTAGCTGCCATTTCATTTTGGCCATAACTCATGCTAAATTTACAAAAAAAGTTCCAACGTTTTGAAAGAGATGATTAGAAGTTTGTAAAAATGCTTCTAGAAGGTAGGTTTGCAGTCTTGTTCTTTTTATCTTCATTTTACTTAATAACAGAATTTAAACTCTTTCAAATTACTACAAGTATTTAATAATAATAATAATAATAATAATAATAGTAATAATCTATTCAGCGACTTAAATTATGGATGTTTTTTTTTTTAGCTTATTAATGAAGTATAGTGGTTAGAGAGAATGTAGTAAATTGAATATAAGAGAGAGAGGAGAAGAGATGGAGTTATTGATTAAGTGGATAAGAATAGAGGGTTGGAATAAACAACACAAATAAGAATGGAAGTAACAGACAATAAGCCGGACCCGAGCGCGGCCACATAAGAAAGAAAGAAAGATGAGTATCTTCAGTAAGATGATGATGTTAACAAGAAGTGAAGACCACCTGCACATACACACTCACACACAAACACACAGATAAAGAGAGAAAGAGAGATGACCATAAGACCACCTTCTACAACTTCTTTACTACGTATATACGTATATATACATAATATAGTTTGGAAGACTGGACCATTCGTAGGCAGGACTTGCAGGGGTTGAACAACTTCATTCAATCACCTTTATGTATCCTCTTTCTTTCTTTTAGTCTATATTTATAGAACCTATAATTTTACTTATTTTTCTATTTCTCTCTGTTACGCCATTCCCATTTACTTTTTTCTATATTTGTTCTTCAATTTTATCATTCTCATCCCTTGTCCGAAAATACTAACATGCTTTTTCTACAGTAAAGCACATTTATTATTAACCTCTTTCTAAGTACTACTTAATCATGTATTGCAATTGTACTCATTAAATTATATTGGCGTTTAACTAGTGGCTAACGCACTCGTCTTTGGTACGAGAAATTCAGGATTAGATTCTTGTGAGGTTTAAGACGTTGATGACCCGATATCTTGAGAAAAAGTTGGGAACTTCAGTTGGTAGCGAGGGCTATATGAAAACGGCGAGGGAACCGCGTTATGCTTAGCACACGCTTGCAATAAAAATCGATATCTAGCAGGCCTTGGCCCTTCATGGGCTGTTGCGCCATAGGAGTGAATGTATGTGTTTAGAATATAGAACAAAGAGAACAGTTTAGAGTAAACGAACGAAGAAGCGTTGATGAATTAGAACTCCTGTGTAAAGGAATCATGCCGGCCTTTATAGAGGAAATTCGCTACCATGCTACAGGATTCAATAATTTCAATACCAGCAGAAGCAGGCTCTACCTCTGCTTCCAAGCACACATTATCTACGCTTTACCCGATCTAACACGCTCACTTCAATCTTTTACTGAATGAGCATTAACTTGGACAGCAAGTACAATATCAGTTTGTGTGTTTATCGATGCGTCAACCACCATATCCTACCGCCTGCTTGTTCTAAGGATAATTTTTTGTTTTGTCTTTTTTTCTTGAGTGTTTGTCTATTGTGTCTTTGAGTGCCAAGGGTGAGACTTACTCATCTACAGCACCCCTTCCAAATTAAGATCTCTAAAGAATCACAGGATCTGGGAAGATTCTAGGAGAGTATATCTTCCTCCAACCCTGGCATCTACCTGGGCTTGCAAATCTTTTCTGGATGATAGTAAACACGGACTGTTAGGAGGTGTATATATCCTCTCAGAATTTGAGATGCTATGGTGTTCTAGGCCCAGCTTCTTCAGGTCTCCCCCCTGAGACTTTAATGCTCCGTGAGGAAACCGTCAGCATGCAAAGCCTATTTTTACTTAGACTTCAGGTAGATCAGATCAGACTTCAGCACGGCTTCAGGTAGATCTTGTCTGGTTAAAACCGCCCAAGCGGTCTTACTAGCTTGCTTCAGTCCTGGTAGAGTTTTCCAGAGCTATGTTCTGTCCAGTTCCTCTTCATTTCTAAGTTCTTCCCGAAGAACTAGTCACTTGCCTACGGAAGAGTTCAGGCCCCAAAACGGGGGAAGCAGCGTGTATCCTTACCGGGGTGTCGGCCATCTCATTTCCCTCCACGCCAGTATGCCAGACACCCAAAATAGGATAACTCTTCTTATTTCTGGCCAAGTCATTGAATTTGCCAAGGTGTTCCCATACCATGTTTTAACTGATGACATACGTGCTCATTGTTTTAATGGCGGCCTGGCTGTCGGATAGACCTGGAAGTGTGTTGCTCGTTGGAAAGTTCGTTGACTTAAACTGTGTGAATTTGGAGTACCCAGGTATAATTCGACCAGCTAACTGGGACTTAGGCTTTGTAAATTTGTAGCCTGTTTGACCGTTTCTCATTCTCTTCGACTTTGGAACTTAATTGATGAATTTGAATCAATAATAAGAAATTGATTTTAAGAAAAAGCTCATCATTAGAAAAGTTTTCTCCCCCAGCCCCCTTAAAAATCAGTTTTTAAGGAATAAGTTGTTTTTGAAAAAATAATTCAAATTCGTCAGTTAAGTTCCAAAGTCGAAGCGAATGAGATAATTCACTGCTTTAAACTCGGTTGTGTCTACTTCCTTAATCCACAATATTATAAAATTAAGATATTAGCGCACTGCAACAATATATTTCTGGATGAATCTCAGTAAAATCTACTAGAATACAATGCTATTTTTTGATTTTTTTTTCGGAGATCGCCTACATCATTTTGTGGTCATCGACAGGTTTTGATCATTATCAGATTGCCTTGATAAACAGTGTGATTCAATCAGGGCATCCACTACCGGAGTTCAGAGGACTACGGAAAACTTCTCTGATGTTCCTTCTGAGAAAGTATATTTATCAGTCACGTGAGATTTTCGAAATTGAGCACTCGCCGAAATATCCTTGAATAAGATATGGTGTGTACATGAGCCTACTTATAGTGTTTTAGTTTCTCATACGCTGCTGGTAAGAAGGGAGAGTTACATTCGTATCAAATTTTCGATATCGACTTGTCACCGGCAATACTTGTTTGTATTTGTATTGTAAAAAATATGTACAAACTGCCCACACATTTATATTAGAGAAAGAAAAATCGAGAAATATACTAGTACAATAATAAGTGAACAGAAGAAGTAAATATAAGTAGAAGAAACTATGATGAAATGAAACTTTTATAAATAATGAAAATTAGAAATAATAAATACAAATAAATTATAGAAAAAATAGAATTATAATAAAAAATTTGTAAATTAATAAAAAGGGTAAAATAATCTATTTTCTAAATTTCATAGAACAAAGCAGAAATTTATATAAATTAATTATTTATTTTGTTTTTATATCAATATCTGTAAAAAAAATTAATAAACAAACCAGAGGGGGGTGGTAAATTTTACTCCTGTGAAATAACTGCTTAAATATTTACAATGACCGACTTGGGAAAAGCTGTACGTACATGAAGAAATAAAATATGCTAGGGAGTCATCAATCATTTATTTTCATTATAAAATTGTTGGAGGCCTTTTTTGTAAAAAGATCAGATATTTATTACGCTTGAACAAATGTCTACAATATTTATAGAACTTGCAAGATGGATCTGTACTATTAATCTTAATTTCTTGATATCACAATTTAATAATAAATAATTTCTCTCTTAAGCCAATTTGTTTGTTAAAAATTATTAAATGTACAGTTTAAAAGGAAATTTACATCCAAACTGAATAAATGATTTTCACAACTGCTTAATTATATTATTTCCGACGAGATCGTGGTACTGGCAGAATCTTGGTTGGATGCGCAACGAAAATTGAGAATGCTCAACGCTTACTGTGAAACTATTGGTCTTTCTGTCAAAACAGAAAAGGCAAAAGTTGTTATATTTCATAGGAAAGGCAGAATCCCAAAACTGCGCCAATTATTGTTGTGGGAATAGGCCAATAGAAATGACCAATGATTTATGATGATTATATTTATTTAGGTGTTAAATTTAGCTCATCCGGGAAGTTTTTGCATGCATTGTCCCATTCCGAAAGAAAAGCGAACATAGCAGCCAATAAGGTCCGAACTATTCTGTCCCAGCTATCTGCGATCTCGTGCAGATAGTTGGGACGCTATGTACAAAGCAATTGTGCGAGCAACTTTCCTGAACGGTGCCGACTTTTGGGCTTGTCTTTATACTGAACGGTTTGAAGCGGTTCAAATGCGTTTCTTGAAGAGCGTGTTGTCTTTGCCCATAAACACGCCTCATTACTTGGTTCGATTGGAAACTGGATATGAATGGTTGAAAGTGACGCTGTTCAGGGTTATGCTTAAGTGGTGGGTGAAATTATTGCAAATGCCCGATTCAAGATTGCCTAGGATCTGTTTTTTTGAATATGGTCAGAAGGGAAGGGGTGTCAATTGATCACAACTGGGGTTTACAATTGAGGTCGCTATTAATAATGGTCGGTGCTGATAATTTGTGGTTGGAACAGGATTTGCGCACTGTTCAGTCTAGCCTATCGGACTTGGTACTGAGAATGAGAAATCATTGTTTGTCATTGGACATAAATCGTGCTCTCAACTCTCAGTACAATACTGTCTACAGGACTGTGGGCACACTAGGTGAGTCAGGGAGTTACCTTCGACTTAGAATTAATTTAAAAAAATTAAATTTATATGCCACATCCGGTTGTTTTCAGACAACTTGTTAAGATTTTCCATCTGTGGTAGATACTATTCGATTCTGGCTAGTGAGATATGTATTTTGTGTAACAGAGCACCAGAATCGTTGAACCATATTTTATTTACTTGTCCTGCCTTGAATCATTTAAGATTGTTATACTTGCACGACTATGAATGTGCCGTTAGCACACTATTAAGCGATCTTCATCACATTCAAAAACTGAACAACATTTACAATTATTACTTTCTACACGCCATGTCACTAAAGGAACTTATAAATTAATAATTCCCTGTTATTTGTTTCATTTGATTTACTCTAAATGTTCCTTTATAGTTCAAGTTTTATGTATATTTATTTTCTTGCCAGAATTAGCATTGTCCAGATTTATTATTTTCAGTTTTTTTTGTTTCCGATGAAGTGTCTTTTATATATTTAATTTCCTTTAATTTATTTTTTGTAGTTTGTTTCATTTTTATAAACTAAATGAGATGTTTTATTTTCCCTAGATTTTGTATTCAATTTATTTTTAATTTTTGTACTGACCCATTTCTATCTGTAAAAAATCTGGTGTGAAACACTCACACAACTTTCTCTTACTCCAGTTCTCAAAATTAAATTGACAAATTTGATAGTTTGTGTACCAAATTTAATGAAATTTGTCAAAAACTGAAAAAATCTATTCAGTAAAAGCGCACTTCCGGTTTACTGATTTTCTTCACACCCGAAATTTTGGCCAACTATTTATTTCTAATTAATTTCATTTGGATGATAGAGTTGTATAATCAAGTATGATAACACTTTAGAGGAAGCTGTAACCCTACCCCTCTCCTAAAAGTGCCCTTAAATGAATTTTTCCAGAGAAATGTTTTATATAAAAGTTGTAGATCTTTGAATGTTTAGTTTATATGTGTAGTTTCAAGAAAATCGTCGGGGCCATTTTTGAGAAAATCGCGAAAAAGTGAAAAAATCATATTTAGTAGTGTTAAAACAAAAGCACTTCCGGTTTTCCGATTTTTCTCAAACTCGGAATTTCAACAAGAGATTTAATTCTAATTAACAATATTTAAATGACCGAATTGTCTAATAACCTGAAATAGCACTTTAGAGGGTAACCTAACCCCACCCCTCCCCCAGAAGGGCCCTTAAATCAATTTTCCCAGAGAAATGTTTCAAATAAAAGTTGTAGCTCCTTGTATATGTAGTTGATGTATCAAGTTTAAAGAAAATCCTTGGAGCCATTTTTGAGAAAAACGCAAAAAAGTAAAAAGTCAACTAGTAAAGTGGTACTTCCGGTTGAGGAATTTTGACAGATAACGCACAGTCAGATCGCATGGTGATACCTAAACGGAATATTAAGTTTCAGTTTTCTACGGTTTTTTGTTTTTGAACTATGCGGTTCACATACACACACACACAACACACACAGACCATTTGCTAAAAACCACTTTTTTGGACTCAGGGGACCTCAAAACGGATATTACCGGTGAAAAGTCGATATCGAAAATTTGACACGATTACAATACTTCCTCTTACTAGGAGTAAGAGAAAGTAAAACTGAAGTTTAAACAAATAAATTATCTATCTATTATCTTTGCAAGCAAGTTTTCATGTGAGAGAAGATGAACATAACTTATTATGGATAAGTAGGTTTTCAGTTGTAAAAACCAATTATGGGGCAGATATTGTTGTTTACTATAAAAAATAATCCATTTGGTCTAACAGATAATGCATACTACAATATTACATCCTTCCAGATTGATGATACACCATGTTGTAATAGATCAAAAAATTTGAAATCTTACTGCTTTCTGCCGCATAATATTCAATATTCAATTATTTCAAATGAGTTTTTATAAAACTTTAAAATAACTTAATTAGAAGAAACTAATATACGAATTGAATAAATCGTAAGAATTAATTAATTTTTTTTTTTTAGTTTTAAATGAATTTCAGTTTCCTCCTATTTTTCACATTTTCATTTTTGGGGAAAACAAATGTAAGAAAAAAATTATGAAATAATTATGTTAACTATTAATTAAAAAAAAAATATAATATCTTTTAAATATAAAGTTTAAAAAAGTAATCAAGGAACACATATTCTTTTTTTTTTTACTTTATTACGCAAAAATTGTATGTTATGATTAACTCACCATTTTTTTTTTTTTTTTTTGGCTATTAAATAATGATTTAGGAAGAAGGTGATCAAAAATATTTTTATTTTTATTTTATTTAATAATTAACTCATTCTAAGAATAAAAAGAAAATTATATGTTACTTTTTTATTCCTTTTATTTATTTATTTATTTTTTTTTTTTTTTTTAATAAATACTACGTTTTGTAGAAAATATTATGGGTTTGGTGTTTTGTAGAAAATAGTGTAATAAGGCGAAAGTATTTTTATTTTTTTTATTTTTTAAAAAAAAGATCCATTTTTAAGTTTTATGAAAGTAAATTAAATATTGTAAAATAATTAACATAATTCTAAAAGTTTATATATATCATAGCCGACAAAGTAATTACTTCATTTTGGACTTAATATTTTTTTTTAATTTTTAATTATTTGTAATTTTATTGTTTCTACGTAATGAAGTGGATTAGAAAAGCAGATATATCGCTACCGTTTTTAGTTCAAAATTATATTAAAATTGTTAGAAAGAAGGAAGTTATAGAAATTTTTCTCTTGTTTATTATTGTTAAGATAAGCCGTAAATGTTTTTTTTTCAAAGGGGGGGGAGGTAAATATCAAAGAAGAAATTATAATATGCTTTGTCACACAGTTAATTCAAGGGTGCATACTATGAATGATGTTATTAATGGTATCTCTCTTCCCAGGCTTGCTGTAGTTGAAGACGTAGCACCTCTTTTTTTACATTGGATTAGAGTCATCTTACATTCGTACATGACCTATGAGAACTAAAATCCAGAACACGAGCTGGCCAAAGGAAAATTTCTACTTGTTTTATCTCTTTGGAAAAAAAAACATTCCTTTATTTGTCCATATGTTACAATCGTAATTTTTTCGTCTTACGGCAGTAAGAAAAAGTAAAAGTGCCTATCACAGTATTTACAAAGAATACTAAGGTTTTAAGACAAAATTTCAAAAAGGGGCATTGGGTTCCTCGAAATTTATTTATTTATTTATTTTTTTTTTTTGAAATGAACTAAATATATTTAAAGTTTAAAATCGAGCAAATGTTCTTTAACTCTTTCAACTTTAATGGTCACCCTTCAAAGGGGAAACACAGTAACAAGAAATTTTATTACCATGATCATGTCAACATTTTCGAAATTCATGTTTTTTTTTAATAAAAAAAGTAAACAACAAAAAAAATTAGCCACAATTAAAATTTTTGTTTTTGATGCAACTGTACCAAAAAATATTTTAAAAAAGAAAAACTACAGGATGGTCAAACAATTCAGGATGGATCTCAACTCTGGTACTCCCTCCCCGGGTTGCGGCAGGTCAAGATCTGGTTGGGAAATTATAACCAACGGAGGTCGGAGGCCTGCATTGGATTGAGCAAGAACAAGCTCCGCGTAGTTACGGGTTTCCTCACGGGGCATTGCCGACTTAGAGGACACCTGGTGAAGCTGGTTTTGGAAAGTGACAGCTCATGCAGATTCTGTGGGGAGTTGGAGGAAACTCCACTACATCCCCTAACAGACTGCGAGGCTGCCACTCAGAGAAGGTTCAGGAACCTGGGTAGCTACCAGGTGTAGGAGGGGGACATACCCTCTCTAGAGCCCGTCAGGGTATTAGGATTCCTCAGGGATCTTAACTTGATGGAGGTGTTGTAGAACGGATGTTCAATTGGAAAAAAAAAAAAAAAAAAAAACCTGTACAAAAAATATTTTTTGTCAAAAGAAAAACTGCAGGACAGGATGGTCAAAAAATAAATTGTGATACCATCGCATTTGACACGAAAGATTTTTTAATAAAAATTCCTCACCAGAAGTCCCGATCTTTATTTGAATTTTTTTTTTTTTTTTTTTTTTTTTTGAGAAAATTTCATTTTTTGTGGAGGTTCTGGTGGAACAGTAGTGTCAAGTGTATCTCTAAATCGCTACTTCAGTACAAAAAAAATATAATTGTTCTGTATCCAAAATAATATTAATTAACTTTAGAAGCATTGGTCGAATACTAAAACTGAAGAAAAACAGTTAACCGGAAATATAACTTTAGAGTATCGGATTTTTTTTTTTTTGTGAATTTTTTCGATTTCCTTCAAACTTAGAATACTAACTCCACATATATATAAACCTATCAATTTTTATTTAATATGAGAAGAGTCGGAATTAGCTTGCTTCCGCATGCTATCTGGACACGGCTATTTATCGGCCTATCTCTATCGAATTGGAGTGGGTGGCGGACCCACCCATCCTGCATCTTGTGCGGAGGGAAAACTATGATTTCACAGTACCTTGACTTTTATGTCCTCGCTTAGCAGAACGTGAGGAGTAATTTTATTAATATCGGAGATCAATGGAGAGATCGATATTGTATTGGGAAGCCAGAAGATGATTGGCTGAATAGCTGTGACCAATAATGACGTAGGTAAAAAAAAAAAAAAAATCTTAAATTAAAACGTTAAATTCCAAATTTTGTATCTGTTCAGTATTATTGGCGCTGTTTTCTGGACTGCAATATAATCATTCACTATTACCTGCAGGCATCCCTACTATCTCTATTATATTAGGTAGGACAACTTTAAAGAAAATTGTCAATATCAATTAGAGTATAGAGAAAAATCGTTTGAGTGGACCAGATTTTTCCAAACAAAATTATTTTAGGTTCGCTTTTTTGTGTAGCTAAGGGGTAAGTTTATCATCTCTAAATTGTCTGAGCTTGATGCTAGCGCTGTCATGCTGTCGGCCACTTAGTAACTAACATTTAACTATCAGGTCCTAAAACCAACCTGAGTAAAGTTACAGCTCTATACCACGTATATATTTATTAAAAACTTGATCTTTATAGAAAATGAACAAATAGAATTGTAAGAACATTTGGAGTAAGAGAAAGTTGTGTGATTGCTTCACATTTAGAATATGTATATATATATATTTTATGAGTATGAGATTACAGTCCTGAAAACACAAATATATATACTCGTATGTAGATTTCAAGTAAAGGCAACATCAGTAGTGTTATATCTTTAAACTAAACTATTATTATCAGTTTATTAAATGACAATCTTTAATGTAATTGATTATAATAAAGAACAGATAAAATATTAAATTAGTTTCTATTATCAATAATGATTAAACATATGTTTATTATTACAACACAATTTTTGCTTGCTTTTCTTATATTATTACATTATAAAAATCAGTAATTGAATTTGTCTTTCTAATCTTCTAATAAATTCATTTTTAAAATAAAATTAATTATATTTATACAATTTTAAATCCAATTATTCTAAATTGATGTTTTATTAACATTTTAATTTAGCTAGTTATTATAAAACTCATTTCTATTAGTGATTATTAATAATCATTTTATTGATTATTTTTCTTAGAATATGAGATCATCTTTTATACACCTGATCTTCCAGGTTGATGATCACATTCCTTGGAGCATTCCAGGTGCGCTTATTTCTTTTGCATTTAATTACTGATCTATATCTACTACTTGAGATCAACCTCATACCACAGCCACAGTTATGGAGAGAAAAATTGTTTCGCGGATTAAATAATTTTATTTTTTTGGAACAATAATCTAAAATATGGAGTGATATTGATTGAATAAAAAAAAAAAAAAATCTGGTGTGAAACACTCACACAACTTTCTCTTACTCCTGTTCTCAAAATTATAATTGGCAAATGTTATAGTTTCTGTACAAAATTTAACGAAATTCGTCAAAAACTGAAAAAAACTGTTCAGTAAAAGCGCACTTCCGGCTTACTAATTTTCTTAAAACTTGGAATTTTGGCCATCTATTTATTCCTAATTAATTTTGTTTGAATGATAGAATTGTATAATCAACTGTGATACCACTTTAGAGGAAGCTGTAACCCCATCCCTCCCCTAAAAGTGCATTTAAATGAATTTTCCCAGATATATGTTTTGAATAAAAGATGTAGATCTTTGCATGGTTAGTTTATATACGAAGTTTCAAGAAAATCGTCTAAACCATTTTTGAGAAAATTGCAAAAACGTAAAAAAAACAACTAGTAAAGTGTACTTCCGGTTGAGGAATTTTGACAGATAACGCAACGTCAGATCCCATGGTGATACCTAAACGTAATATCAGGTTTCAAGTTTCTGCAGTTTTTCATTTTTGAGCTATGCTGTTCACATACACACACACAGAGACCATTTGCTAAAAACCACTTTTTTGGACTAAGGGAACCTCAAAAGGATATTTCCAGTGAAAACTCGATATCGAAAATTTGACAAGATTACTATACTTCCTCTTACTAGGAGTAAGAGAAAGTAAAAGTTGATCTTCGTATTTATGAATCTAATTATATTTACAGTCGAAGCTCATCAGCAGAATTGCTAAAGTGATGCCTGTATAAAACATTAGTTAGACCGGTCGCTACAGCATTACAGCCTTTCTGAGCAGCACTGCCCCTTTCTATCGCGAAAATTTGAAAATGGTTCCGGTGACTGGATCACCTCAAATGAACCTGCATTTTTCTATCGCAAAATCCATTTGTTAACATAACTATGGGAAAAGATTGTAGCGTCCAATGGACGACACTACATTGAATAACATATATGGTCCCTACCTTTTTAATAAAGTTAAAATTGTGTAGCAAAAAACAGAGAGAATTAATTCATCCACCATACACATATATCACATTTTGTAATTTCCATAGAATTCGCCGTACACTAGTGATTCTCTTACTTCAGTAAGTATTTTGCATTGTTTCTTTTTATCACAGCACTCCCAGAATCCTGGGAGTTGCTGTTTCCTTGATGGAAAAATATATATTTAAAACAGAATCTTGGTGCATAATAATAATATTTATTTCTTTACATTAGCCTCCTGCAATTCCCATCCATTTCTGTCAGTTACAAGGCTTTCAATTTCTTCCCTCCATACATTTATCAATCATTGCTGTCTGGTTGTATGTAGCTGTTCCGATTATAGTTTTTTTTTTTGAGGATTGAAGAGCGACGGAAGTTGTTGCATTTTAATCAATTTATCTATATTTAGCTCTTGGGATAGGCGGCACTGTACAAATTCCGAAAGTATGAAAATGACATCAATCCTTTTCGCTTAGCAACATGAATTTTTCTGATAAATATTTCTTTCGAAGAAAAAAAAAAAAAAAATCTCATATTGCATATGTGGACATTTTTTCCTATTCAGATCCGTGATTAATCGTCTATTTACTTTCTCGTATTCTCGGTATGAGCAAATGTTTCGATTGAGTCAAATTTTGAAAAATGCATTTTTACCAGACTGCATTTTTTACGTATCAAATTTTTTACAAGCTTTGAGGTCTTCTAAGTACGAAAAACAATGTGTTAAGCGAACGGTGTGTGTTAATAAAATATTTCATTAAATATTCGGATAAAATCCATCAACCGGAAGTGCGAGTTTACAGAATGTTTTTTATAGTTTTGCGTACTTTTTTTTCCAAAACGATTCCAATGCTATTAAAAAATAAAAAAAAATAGCGAAAGAGGATTGATTGTTCTATTAAAATCCGCGTAGAGGCGCCACAGTACATGACTGACCGCCAAGCTGAGATGCATTGGACGGTAGTAGGTTCGATTCCCAGTTTTGGTCTGACCGGAACCTTATCTATGGTTTGTCATAAAGCCGGCCTTTAAAAAAAATAATAATAATAGGCACTTCTTTACTTTATTTTCTCTTGAAGACTAATAAAATAAAGAAAGTTATTGCAACCGTTTTTGAGAAAATCCCCCTAACATTGAAAAAAAAAATTGCAAACATTCGATAAATTTGATCTCCATTCAAACTGATGCATATCCTTCAGATCAATTTTTTTAATATCATTTTCAAATATGGAAAAATTATTTTTCTGCGTAATTCGAAATCGTAGCATAACATATAAAATGACCGTTTTTTTTTTATTTAAAAAAAGAAATCAATTTTTTTATTACCTTTTTGAATTTTTATTAAAATTCAAAATATAGCCTGTTATGTTTGGCTGTTGTAAGCCATCTTTCTGCCAGTTGTTGGATCCTTCACTGATACCATTCCTTGGGTTTGGATCAAAAAAACTTCCTACACTCCCAATTTCTAATCGGGTGAAGTTATTAAATTTTCTCCTGCAAAGAAATTATGTCCTAATCCGAAACGTCACAATAGTCGGATGGCGCTAAGTCTAAGACTTACACGGTGAGTGTAAAATAAATTCAATACCATCAAGTTCATCAATTATTTCTTTAGTCTGACAGAAGGTGTGTAGCTGAACGTTATCTTGCTGAAACAAAACTTGCTAGCGATTGACCAAAGCTGGATAACGCTGGGCAATTTTTGACTACATTCTATCCAGTTTCTGGTATTGATTGTCAGAATTCATGAAAATTCCATTGGGAACGAATTCTTTATAAATTACTCCTTCATAGTACCAAAAAATGCACAAAATCTACTTTTTCTCAAATTGTCCTTTTGCACCAACCGCAAATGCCGTTTGACCGCGATCCACTTCTCATCACATGTCACACTATTCTTTTGTAGATGGATTTTTTAAAAAAAGAATTTGGCAAGAATCCAATCTCCTAGCAGCCTGTTGAGGTGCAAATTCATGCAGCATTAACCTATATCTTCTTTTTTACCTTCCCCGTGGTAGAGAGATGGCAGCTAACGGTGTCTTTAGACATTGGCAGATCTGCATCAAGTGCACGAGTACTTGTGGTTGGATTTGATTCGATAGCTTCCCTTACAGACTTCTTAACGTCACATCCTGCCCCAAACTTGTCTTCCTTTCTAAGGTTCGTATCTCTACTATTAAATTGTTTGAACGCCGGACGGTACGCTGATCAAGGATATCTTCCCCTTCGTCTTTACATAAAGCCCGCGTAACTTCAGTAGCTAAACACTTTGTAAAATTCCTAATATATCGTAAAACACAGTCACGGTTTTCTAAAAAAAAAAAGGCCACAATTGTCATGACTATGAAGGGGACATCATACTATGTATAGAAACACTTTGCAGAGTCTAAAGATTAATGTATCAGACTTAAGTGGATATGTTTTAAAGTCCATGGAACTTCTTTAGTTAGATAAACGGGTATTTTTTTTTTTTGTAGATATATATATGTAATTAGCTCAACCTATAGTTTTTTCTCAAAACTACAAAGAGAAAGTAAAAATGGTAATATAAAAACTTGAATTTTACGATCAGCCTCACATCAGTTCATTCTTGCTTTGAATTCTCTAACGATCTATAAACATTTCACCACAAAAAAAAAAAAAAAAAGAATCCTAATTTAGCCAATAACATTAACTGTTTGTGGAAGTGGTCAGTTTTGTTTACAATGGTTAGAAGAATTCTATCGGCAGTTCCGTTTTTCCAACTACCAATTCTTTCATGTTTGAAAGGTAATAAAAATTCTGTTAATTGGTATAAGAGAAGTTATATAGTGTGCAGTGGTGAACGACGTGTGTGGCCTCCTGAACGTTTCAATATTTATATCTGCGGGCACCACCAATCACACCGCACTCTTCTTGGCTGTGGTACCATCGTCTCGCCCGCCACCATCATGCCACGGATCACATAATATTATTATTCTCCCTATCTTCTTTTTAATGTTGTTATTTGTTGTTCAAGACAAGATCATTTAAAAATAACTAAAATTTTTATTATATTTCATGGATATTTTTATTACATTTTGCATTCTTTATTATTTATTATTAATTTCAATTTTTTGAATATTAGAGCAGGGAATTCTCCAATTATTTAACTTATTGGTCAAGTTTTTATGCATCAAGTTAAATGCGAATTATGTCTATGTATAAGCCCATCAATATTAAGGAACTATTGTAGAAATTTAATTTTTTAATAATCATTGATTTCTCCTCTTAATTAAAATATATATTAATTATCTGTTTTTACTTTCTCTTATTTGCTGTTAAGAGGAAGTATCGTAATTCTTGTCAAAGTTTCGATATCGAGTTTTCACCGGAAATATACGTTCTGAGGAGTCCAGAAAAGTGATTTTTAAATACTGGTCTGTTTTTTTTTTTTACTTTTTCTTATTCTTCTTTGTTTCCTTCAACAGTACCTTTAACGGGTGAATTAATTAAGTAATTAATTTTCACATGCGTGTATGTGTGTATGGGGAGTGGCAGAACTAACTTAAAAACGGAAAATCGCTGCACTTTCAAAAATGATATTTAATTGAAAGTTCTGTCAACGGATCTGGACTGCTTTTTTTTAAACATTCTAATATAAACTACATATATTAGGAGCTAGAACTTTTATTTTTTTGTAACATTATTCGAAAAACTTCATTTAAAGGGAGTTTCGGGGGAAAGATGGTGTTATGTTTTCCTCTAAAATGCTATTTTAAATTATTACTGTGCGATTTCTTCATCTAAATTTATATTAATCATAGTTACATGTATTCCCAAAATCCATTACCACCTTTTTTATTGCCAATTGCTCCCTCTTCCTGTTTGAAGACACCCTGAAAAGTACGACTAGCCCTGCGATACTGAAGCGCTTAAGCGCTGAAGTTATCCTTATCTGCTACCCCCAAGATGAATGGCTACATATATACAGGGTGACCAGAGTTATATGCTCCACCCACTTTTTTTTTAAACGGCGGGAAATTTCGAAAAAATAGAAAACACGTATTTAATCATTTTTAGTCTAGTTTATTTTCAGTGATTAATCCATTTTTTTATACCCCAATATCCCGAGATACAGCATCCAACTTTTTTTTTTCAAATGGAACATTATATTTTTTTTGCATATTTTTATAGTAATTGAGCCTCTAAAAAAATTATAAAAAAAAAATTTAAAATCGGTTAGGCTTTTCAAAAGTTATGGTAATTTAAAATATGAAAAACAAATTTCAGTTTAATGTCAAAATTACCTTATTTTTTCTTTAAAGAAGCTCTTCAAACTGGGCACCATCAACGGATAGGCAAGCCAAAGCTCTGGACTCCCACGCTCTGTTTGTAGCAGCACTTAGGTGGCAAAGTCAACATCTAGGCAGACTAGAGTTATTCGACGTTCCATATCTTCGACTGAAGTCATGGGATTAAGGTTACTGTACATTTATTTTTTAGATATCCCCACAAAAAAAAGTCGTTTAAAAAAAAAGTGGGTGGAGCATATAACTCTGGTCACCCTATATACGGTCGGTTCGGCGTCTGTTACGGATGCAGGCTTAAAGAGAGTTGGCTATGGTTTGCACAGCCTCGAAGTGGACCACTGCGATCGCTGGGACGCCATTGTAGCAATTTTGAAGGCCAGATAGCGGCTGTAGATTGGGCTGCACAGGTAATCTTAAACACCCGCCCTCCTGTCAAAGTTGTGTTTTTCGTAGACTCTAAGGCGGCAATGCAAGCACTATGTTCCCATTCCGGAACTGATAGTGAGCGTGTTCTGCGGGCCCGCAAAAAAATTCACGAGAGGATTAAGGGAGGCTGGACTATTGTTGTCCAGTGGATCCCCAGTCAGTGTGGCACCACTGGAAACGAAAAGGCCGACAATTTGGCCAAAAAAGGCAGTCTTCTACCCCCTCCTACAGAAGCTATCAGCTACGAAGGTGCTTGTCGTGAAATAAAAGAAAGAGTCAACATACATCGCGTAAGCAAAAGGCGAACGGTAAACGATGGGAAATACTGAATAGACAGCCCCTGCCCAGTTGCCTGCCAAAAAAAGTAGCCGCAGCCAATTTCTGCCTTCTGACTAGGCACGACTATCTCCAGATTCATCTGAATAGGATAGGAGTTGTTGATTCCTCCATATGTCCCCTCTGGTTAGAGGAGCCGATGGATGTGGGACATCTAAACTGCTGCCAGTCTCTGGATATTGTCCGCGATAAAGTTTATAGGAATGACATGGAGAAGAACTCCGCAATATGCTAGACTGCTAGATACCTGATGGCTGAAAAAGCCTTGCAAATGGCGTAATAAAAAAATAAAATAAAATAAAAATGTATTCCCAAAATTACCGAGTTTGAAATAAAAACGAATTACCGAAAGTGCGTTCTTACTGAACAATTTAAGTTTTCAGCAATTTTCTCCATAAAAAACACCGACGTGTTTTCTTCACTAAACTTGTAATATTAACTATACCTGAACAGAGACTTATTATTACTTCTGTTTTTTAACATTTTTCAGGGACTATTTTTTTATAGGAGGTTTTGAGGGGAAGGGGTAGCTTTTCCGAAAATTGTTCTTTTATTAAATTTAGATTGTCCCATTTCTCCCACTGTATAACACTGAAAATATTAAACTAGTAAAACAGTAATTAAAATTTATCATTTATAAAACTAATAGAATTGGAGTGAGAGAAATCATATGAATATTTCCCACCAGATTGTTTCAAACTCAGGGGGGACTTCAAAACATATATTCTTGGTGAAAGCTCAATTTCTAATATTTAATATAATCGCAATTATTTCTTTATAGCTGAAAGAGAAAGTCTTAAAAAACGATTCTGAGACAGCATCTCATGATGCATGTATGCATGAAGCATGCACCTCTTATTAAAATTTCCTATTAGTTTATACAATCCCCCCTCCCTTCTGTTTAGGTATAAAACCATAGATTATTACAGCGGCATTTCTCAAACTTATTATTATTATCATTTAACCATAAATAAGCATGATGATAAATAGAAAGCGAATCACATTTTTACTATGTTCTAAATATTGCTTTTAATACCATCTCCATCTCATTTACCCATTTTCTTCTAGCCTTCTTACATAATGTAGTGAAATCGCTTATCGGATTCCAGAGGTATGAAGTCAGATGTCTTGAAGAGGGATTTATTAGGCGGAAGTTAGCTTAGAGATTTTAGAGAGTTATTACTTGAAATACTAAACACTGAATTTACAAAAATAGACTATATTTTTACAATAATTTGAATGTGTGAAATGGTAACTACAATTAATATGAACTGTTAGAAATAAATAAATAATTTAAAGAGATAAACAACAACTAATTTAAAATGATTAAAATAAATAAAACTAATATGCACAACTATGAAGTGTTTGATAGAATAATTATAAGATTAACCTTGTATAGGGACGCGCTCGCGGAACTCAAGTATCACTGCTGCTCGTTGAAACTGTAATGCTAATAATCGTAATGATAATACTGATCCCCTCTTCCAGTGGTGCGAAGTTTATATTAGTATTACTCACACACTGTCAGGTGTGTAAGTAGTACTCATAATAAGACATCTCTCGTAGTGTGCGACCTTGGCCAGGTCGGTGACCAGTGTGATTTAGGTCAGTGGCCAGCTTTGGCGACAGTTGGCCGCCCATCGGTGATTTTCAAAGACTGGTAGCCTTGAATCGGCCAGGTGGCTTCTGTTCAATAATGATCCTAGTTTAAAAGGGTTTTATCGGTGCTTGTCTTTGATACTGATTTCCATCGGCCCTTGTATTGAAAAGGCTTTTTGTTCGGCGCGGCCCTTGTCTTGAAGACAGCGGCCGGTTGGGTCACTAGCTATAAATTATCCTTTCTTCTTGTTATCTTTTGTGAAGATAGCGGCTGGCTGGAGCCACTTGACATTGCTATAACATTGATATGTCATTACAATAACCAATTTACCAAAATATTTTCTTATATTAAACCTTAGATTTCAGTAGCTATAAATTGTTTATACGCTTTTAAACTTTAAGTGTGGTGTGACAGAAACATAAAAGTTGAAGTCAGTTTTTTTATACGAAATTGATAGCCTTACTCTGACGATGGATGAGAATTCGAAAACCGGTCAGGAACAATCTAAATAAGCATGTTACGAAGGACAAAATCCCAGAAGACAAATACTTTCTCTTACTTGTAGAAAATAAATCATAGTAAATAACACTATTGTTTTTGTGAATTAAAAATATCTCATGTGAATGCCGAATAAATTTAGCAAATTTTGACGGTTCAGAACACCTTTTTTTTAACATCAATTCTCTTTTCTCCAACGTTTGTGAACGTTGTGAACTATCTTCCTAATATTACTAAAATATTTATAGAAAAAAAATCATTTTTTTTTTCTTACTGCTGTAAGATAATCGTGTCAAATTTTCGAAACTATCATTCCAACTGTCAGTATAATTAAAAAACGGCAAATTGCAGTAAGCTGAAAATTAATAATTGTTTAGGTGTGACCAGAGGACGCGACAATAAGGTTGGATCAAAATCTGTCCCCAGGAATATAACTTTTCCGAACATATCTTTCAGTTTCTTTAAAGTTGGTATATTAAGTCTTTACATATACTAAAACTAATGTAATTGCCTATTTTTTCATGCGGGTTTAAGTCCAACGTACTACTAGGTGTCGTAGACGAGGGCGGAAGCACCTACTTTACCATTAATATTTTTTTTAAATGAATATAAAATTTAGCAGTTATAGGTGGGACTCGAACTGGGCACCTCCCAGTTATAAGTCAATGCTCATAACCACTATACCAACAACCGCTTGTATTTGTTAAGTATATTAATACTACCTATTATTACATTTATTTTAATTTATTTCTGAAAAAAATGATCTTAGAGGCATATTTATTTTTGCTTTCAAACAATACACGATAAAATGATATTTCTTTGATATATTTTTTGAATGGTTCCAGTTTTTCATGTACCTCTTAATAAATATTTAAATTGATTTTGGTATTCATGACGTTAACTAGGACCAATAATTTTCTTCAGTCAGGATATTTCAAGGTGTGTGTGTGTGTGTGTGTGTGAATGTTTGTTTGTGGGACACCCACAAAGAACTATTTTCATCTTTATCTATCTATAATGTTCCAACATTATTATGGGAACATGATGGTAGCTGAATGCGGGAGTATATCATGCATGTTAGTACCTGCTGCAATCAACCCAACCCACCCATTTCTTCTCGTTACCCATCCAATCATCAGTTCATCCCAATTATGGTTTTTTGTTTTTTTTTTTTCATTTTTTCTGCTTCTATTTCTTTCTTTCCTTTTCTATATTCCCTTTTTGCCCTCTTCTAACAAGGCGGTAACAAAAAGGGAACATCTCAATAATCATGATGATGGCAGATGGCGGTAGTTTTTGTTGATTAGGCCACCCTCTGTGATTGGTTGTTTCAAAGGTAACTGTTAGTAAAGCAGTAACTGTAGGGAAGAAGAGGGAATTGGTCAGATAGTCAAGAGAGAAATGTGTGTTCGGCAACATATAGGACCACCCGCTATCTCTGATTGTCCATGTATACTCTCCTCTTGTTCCTAGCTTCCCATAGTTCTTTATAGCTTTTATTGCGCATATATATAACCTTATATGTAATAATATAATATAGTTATAATAAGTTCTTTTAAAAAAAGTCAATATTAGCTATTATTTTTCCTATATTTTCAATCAAATTATTGGAATAATTAAGGTAATTCTACAGAAAATTACATTATAATCTTAGAAATGATTGTAATTCTTAGAAAATTACCTGATTGCATTCTTAGATATTTTTCAATCATATCTATATTTAACTTTTTTCCAATCGAGATTACAAAGGTTTTTATTAAAATAATATTACCTATAAAAATATTTTCCAATTAGCTGATTTCTTCTTTTAGTCTTAGTCACTTACATTTACGAAAAAAATGTAGTGTGAAATACTGACCGGGTGGCTCTTATTGCAATTAACATAATTCGGTATTAACAGTTGTTACTCCTTATAAAGAGCATTTAGCATCCCTTAGTGCTTAATTTATACTATATTGTAACAGCCGATCTTACAATTCAACTTTTTAAAACTGATTTTAGTTACTTTTTTACATCTTTGCCACAGAGTAAACATTTAGTTTATGGGCAGATAATGTGTGGGATTGGTGATAACTTTCTTGCAGCTCTGTCGATCATTACTTTTATTTATATAAAGAAACTTTCTAGTTATTTGGAGCATAATGAACAGTCTACTCTACATTTACATGCAAGCTCCCATTTGTTGTAGGCATAATGGAGTGACTCTATCAATAACTAGAGCTGAGAAGCTGGAGACGGACAGAATTTTATGCCTGTCCTCCGATATAATGAGTTTTGGAGAAACATTGCGTGGATACGCAGGCGTGCGTCCAGGGCCAAAAGATTTATCAGATGGACTAAGCAGGGATTTTCGAATTATCTCCCGTCCCTGACCAGGATAAGATTGAGGACGTTAGTAAGTGTAGTAACTGGACACACATGGGTGGCTATTCATTTATATAAAATAGGAAGGAAGCTTAGTCACATATGTCACAACTGTGATGATAAGAGTTTGGGAAACGGTGTATCACTATTTATGTCAGTGTACCCGTTTCGCTGGTACTAGGTTTCGTGTATTTTGGAGGGCCTCATGCTCCCGGAAAGGCCTGGGTTGGAGCTATAGGATATTTTAGGATATTGTAGACAGATCGGCAAACTACCGGGGGAGATTAATTAGCGGGATGAATGGGGGGGGGAATTAAAAGCCACATAGGCTTAGGTCGCATGCCGATAAGCACCGATGATTTTATAATAATAATAAGTACACATTCGACAAGCACTTCAAAGTTCTATACTGGACAGAGCGGCTTGGGAAACTGCCTATGTGGCTTATCTAGGCTGGTACGGAGCTAATCCGTGGTGAGACATCTCGGTAAGCCCAGGCAAGCAGTGTCTTACAGTGTCTTTCAGGCAGAGCTAGTCGTAATAATTATCTCTGTTTCTGTGATAAAAAGACGTTGGGCACATAATTCCAGAATGGTCATCTTCTTAGACAGCGAGGCTCCCTTGCAAGCCATCAGCTCGTATCAGATCAACTTGAGACTGATTTGGGCAGGTAAATAAGGTTTTTTTAGTTAGGTTAAGGGCGCATTCAAAGAGTTTCTTGAGCGTGATTCTAAAGTGTTTCTCTTCAGCTATACTAGCTTGCATTACTCTATTTAGAAATCTAGCGTCATAAAAGCAAAATCCAGGGGGACTTGGAAATTTTAGTTATAGTTCACCTGTGTTTGTGACTTAGTCTGTTCTCACAATATTAAGAAAAAAAGCATTATTGGTCTTTATTATTACAAGTAAAATAGAGAAGAAAGCGGATGAATAAGAACTAGTCAGTCATAAATTGGCGCATAAATCAATTTTTACAATGATCGTCAAGGGCCTAAATAAGTTTTACAATAATCATCTAATTATTTAATTATTAAAGGAAGAGTTTTGTCATCTAATAGGTTTAAAATCATAAAAAATATAAATTATAAATAATATTGCAACAAAATATAACAATTTGCATACAGATTGCATACATGGTTATATCAGATTTTATTATGTTTTTTTTTTCTTTATTTTTATTATTACAGTGGCTTGTTTTAGTGAAATAGTAAAGCTATGACACATTCTATTTAGATAGAGATTATTATCATAACTCATGACGTATGTTATTAAAACCATCTGTCACATAGGTGTCTGGCTATTTATTATAAATTTAAAAAACAAAAAACTTGCTCGAATAACTTTGGTATTGTTAAAAAATTGGAACAATAAAGAAAGCAAGAAAAAAAAAACAATTGTGAACATATTGTTATTGTAATTGTTATAATATTATTTCCCTCGGGTTTCTGAAGGACGTGTTGTAATCATATTATTTCCGCTTAACTTCAGAATTAAGTTTGTTTAGATTTTCTTTATTTTTTTGTATACAAGAAAATACTTTCGTTCGGATTTCTTAAGCGCCTGATATATCTGTTAATTTTTTTTTTTTTTTTTTTTTACAATTAATATCAAAATTACCGAATAGATTTCAATTACTTTCCTTCAAGTAATTTTCCTTCAGCTACTAACTTATTCATGTGAGTACGTTAGGTTCATCTGAATTCCTGAATGATCATGGTTTGTTGATTTTGTATTTTAACTAAAACTCTTTTTCAAGTCTTATTGTGTTTGCTATAAAGTAAAGAGTAATGCTTAATTTTTTCAGGCGGGCTTAACGTCCAGCTACCAAATTAGGTATCATGGACGGGGACGGAAAGCATCTACTTTATCTTATATTTTTTTAAATGAATATAAAATTTAGCACCTATACGCGGGACTCGAACTGAGGATCTCTCAGTTACTAGTCCATGCTCATAACCACTACACCAACATCCGCCCCAATTATTGTGTTTGTTATAATTGTGTGTATACGTATACACAGGGAATGTCAGATGATGAACTGTGTGGGGCTGGTTTGAGTTAAAACTCCATTAATTCTCTAAGTTGTGTTTCTTGTTTGTAATATATCATCCTTTTAACATTGAAAATTTGATGATATGTGAACCTTGGCAAGCTGACTGAAATAGGTGTGAGTTAGTCCAGAAAGAGAAAGTAAGTAAGAGTGAGATAGGTAAACTGTGTTGGGTGATGCTTATATAACTTCAATTGATCTTATTCCACCAATATACATTGTAAAGTTCAGACCGACATATATACATACAATACCGGTGCTTATAGTGTTAAAAGATTTACTCAAATCTAAATATATGCACAATTACGTCCTTCATTTGTTTTTTTGTTTTTTTTTTTTCAGAAGTTAAATAATGGGATGAGTGGTTCTCTTTAGTTTGAAAAAGTAAACCATTGCATTAACCCACCTATAGACTAAACATTAGTATGTCAATCATGAAACAAACCCGTCTTTATCGTACCGTCGAATAGACTTTGTCCGACATTCTATTTATATATTTTCTTTGAAATGTATATATAGTTCCTTCATAAAGTAAAAATCTTATTCTTTTTACCGTAATTTCTGACATAAATAAAAAAATCTAGTGCGAAACATTCATAGACTTTCTTTCACTGTGATTTACAAAGTTATAAATGTCAACTTCATAAGGTACTTATAATTTTCACTAAATGTTTAAGTTTCTTCAGTATCTTATTACTGGGCGAATCTAAACTTAATAAAATGATTCTTTTAGGGAAGTATGACCTTCCAGCTCCCCCCTCCCCTCGAACTCCTCTAAAATTAATTTTCTGTGAAAACTGTTGCAAACAAAAATGATATTCTCTGTTCATCTAGTTTTTTCCAAGTCGGGAATTTCGAAACATATTTATTTTCTAATAATAAACTAAACTAAAACTTTCCCGTTGGTGAGTGCCAGGGGATGTTGGCATTGAAGGGAATTAGATGGCCGACGCTCTGGCAAAAGGTAGAAGCTGCACCCCCGCTTCTAAAGCCTCAATCTTTTTGCAGGGTCAGCAACCAGTCTCTCTTTGGAAGAACTTAAGGAGGAGGAGGTGAGGTTTCAACTCTGGAACTCACTCCCTGGACTGAGGTAGGCTAAGATCTGCTTGGGCATTATGACCGGAGGCCTGCATCGGTCTTAGTAAGAACGAACTCCGCGTTTTTAAGGGTTTCCTCACGGGGCATTGTCGACGCAGAGGACACCTGGTGAAGTTGGGTTTGGAGAATGGTAGCACATGCAGATTCTATGGGGAATATAGAGGAAACTCCATTACATCTCCTAACAGACTGCGAGCCTGGCACTCAGAGAAGATTTAAGAACCTAGGGTAGTTACCAGATGGAGGAGAGGAATATACCCTCCCCAGTCCCCGGCTGGTTACTAGGATTCCTTAAGGATCTTAATCTAATGGGGGTGTTATAGACATTGTTCGCATAGGACGTCGTTGGTACGCTATGGGCTAGCCTATGGCAACCAAGGGGCACAGCACAATAGATCGTATAGGTCTCAGTGCATTGGGCTCCTCTACCTAAAAAAAATAATACTTTAAAGGAAAACTTCAAAAACACAACTTTAATGAATTTTCCTGAAAATGATTCAAATAAAAGTTGTAGCACTTTGTAAGTACAGTTAATATACCAAATGTAAAATAAATCGTCGGTCCGTAAAAAACTAAAAGTCAATTCTGGCTGATCGATTTTGTCCTAAACAAAAATTCCGGATCTCCTCGTACAACTTAATTTGAAATATCAAGTTTGAACTTTCTGTGATTTTTCGTTTTTAAGTCATGCTTACCACACAAACTCAGATAGGCCAATTTCTAGAACCCTTTTTTCGGACATAGGGATTCTCAAATCATCATTTCCGGTGAAAACTCAAAGTCGAAACTTTGAGACAATGCCAACGAAAGTATGAGAAAGTAAAAAATTAAGGATGATTTTATAATGAAGTCAGTAAACATGTTTTCAATTGCCATATTTAGGTTTGCAAGTATTTGGATTTATCAAATTATCAATTATCATCCTGGCAGTGAACTATAAATCCACAATATATAGTGATATACAAAAATCTCCTTTCAATCTCGAGCTTTCTGCCCCTGTTTTTTGGAATAAATACCTTACAGGTATTATATCTTTCCAAAATTTGCTAAAAGCACTGCCAATTTTTAAGTTTTTACTTCGGAACTATCTCCCAAAGCATCATAGAGTTGTCTTTATGGACTCAAATGATCGTCTTATTGCTTACTTTACTAAATGAAAAGTTGGGCAGTTTCTTATCATATTTCTTCAGTCTGGTATATTAGATTGTGGATTAGCATTTCTTATACTAACTGGATAGTAAGCTATCATCCTATTCAATTGCAAAGATCTTCATCAAATGATTGCTTTTTTTTTTAATTGTCTGTGGGGAGGGACCAAGCCCTAATACTATCCAAAGCCCTTCTGAGCCCATATAGATATCCCGAAGTTCGGAGCCTTCTCAGTGCACCTGCCGGACAGTGTTCTCTCGTTACAGACAACACTGACCATCACCGGATAGTGAGCTGTAAGAGGCTCCTAAGAAGAAAAAATCTAAGGGCAGCAGCTGGACTTGATCCTGGACCGCCGCATTGCTACTCCAGCGCCTACGACTGAGCTAATTCCTTCCCTGATGATTGCTTTCAGTCTTGCCATGACGTCACTCGAAAAAATTAAACTGAAAAATATTTGAATATAAAAAAATAAAAATAACGATAATATTTCTAAAGAGATTAATGTTTGAAATAAATTAAATTATTGAACTAAAAGAAAAACAATTTTTATTAAATCAAGATATTAAACTTTATGATAGTCAATAAACAGATTATAATTTTAACAGTCTAACAACAATAACACCATCTGTTTGTTTCATAAAACAAGATACGACAGCGGAATATTATTCAAATCTCTAGTAGGCTTATATATACATATATACTTACACCACATAACTTAAGTGATTCCAAACAGATCTAAACACCTGTGTGTTGGTGACACTTTTAACTGGCCTCTTAGTTCCCTTCTAAACAGTTCCTCACTAAAAACAAACATAACAAAACCCTTTTTGTTTACACAAACCTGTTCTTTCATTCATTTAACAAAGTTACCTGTACTTCTTAGAATTTCTTTAGATTTCTGAGCGTGTAATTTTTTTTTTTATTTTTTTTTTTTAAGAATTTCACAGAACTTTTTTTAAATTATGAAAGCGTAGTTTTGTTTTGTCAAGCTCTTCTACTTTAAAGTTTGAGAAGTTCTTTTTTTGAAATTAAAAAATTCTGTTTTTATTGAAATAAATTATCTAAAATTAATCTTGACCATTGTGATCCTTAAGGAATCACAATTCGTGCAATATCTTTCTCACCACTGCCGGACATGCTTTCTCTTACAAAAGTGAGCTATAGACGTTGCTAATCCAGCGCGCTACCACTTTTCCCTTCCCGAATTCGTGCACTATTGTTACCAATTCTTCTTTTCAAAACTTGCGGAGGGTTATAATCATGCCAGATTTATACAATCTTTTATGCCTCTTTCCGTCTTAGGATTCCATTCATCAGTACCAAGATTTATCTTGTACTCAACTGGTGGTTGTAAAAAGTATTTTGAAAAGGGAAGTCTTCGGAAACAATGTGATCCACATTTTCCTAATATAATACATGGCATTCAGAAAACGGGAGAGATCTTTTATTTTTATTGAAATTTACAACTGTAACAATAGTTTACACAAGTAAATATAATGTTAGCTAATACAATGACGGGTTGTTAAATTGGAGTAGGCATCCATCCAATGGTAACATTCCATTATCTTGAAACATTATTTCATCGTGTCATGACAATAGTAGATCACGATCTTCAATCTCCTTAGGGGATTTATCTGTTATTGTGGGACAAGAAAGTTGTTCTATTCAGAGGAATGAAATGAGAGGAATGGAATCTGTGAACATGAGATTTCGCTAGATCTTAGAGAAAGGGAATTTTCAGGTCATTATGGACTATGAAATTCGGATAAGGACAAATGGAGCCTTAAGAATTTTCCGAAAGATTGGATGCGTTAGAAATTGGAATATTTAGTCGATCTCCATACTTCATGACCGTATGACCATATTGGACTTAACAACAGTAGATATAAAAGTCTTTTGTTGTTTAAGTTTAGTTTTGAAGATCAGAGAGGACCTTCCCAGGAGTTTATAGGGTCGATAACTTCTTGGGGAGAGAACTAATATCAATTTTTCATCTTCGTGAAGGCAGTAATAGTATTCGTCTGTGGAGAGGGACCGAACCCTAGCTATCCATATAGCTTTGGAACCAAATATTAAATAACATCTTATCTGTCCTGTCTTTCATCTTAAGATCTCATCGAGGCATTTGGACGTAGTTACTGCTATGTCTTATTATAGATTGTGGTTTACCAAATTTTTAATGTTCATACAAAGGAGCTTTGTCACTACACTATTTTTGCAAACACTGGCAGTTGTAGATTGTTGTAGGGGATTATTGCACTGCGACCTCAAAGATCTATTGAGACCCCCGGAGCCTTCTCCAATGCACAGCCGGCCTCCAAGTAGCGTTCTCTAGCTTTTAGACAACACTGCCCATCACCAGACAGTGAATTGTAGAGGCTCCTAGAAAGAAAAAATCTATGGGCAGCATGCTGGATTCGAACACAGGGACTTCCTCGTTGCTAGTCCAGCGCGCTACAACGAGCTAATCTCTTCCTTCTCCCTTGGATTTCGCCAATAAACTAGGGACGGACACCCTAGTTTGTGTACTGTGTTTGTCCTTGTCTGGAAAGTGTAGAGTGTATGTAGTTTAAGTATATTGTGTACTGTTCTGACGAAGTGCATGGAGTACTGAGCTTGGTAACCCGTGGGGTCGCTACTCCCGAAGTAACTGCATACAACAGATACCCCTTGCGGGCAAACACCCGCAGTTATTATGGATATAGTTCTTAACAAATTTGTAATTGATCAATTTAAAGTTTCATGATTAGATCTAGTTTTTCTAATCTCCCGCTATTTCATTCCTCTAATTAAAATAATGACGAGTAACGCTATAAATATCATTTCTTTTATTCGATAAAAAAGAAAGTCACAAATAGTTATTATATTAGTTTTTTTTTTGTTTTTTTTTTAACTGAAATGGCTTTTATAAATATCTTTTCTATTTCTCGCTTAAATTTAAGATAAATATCTTTCATATTGTTACAATATTTTCATATAATTCTTTTTCTTTATTTATTTAAATTTCAAGTGGAATTTATCACCTTGCCTTACTGGCGGTGGTGGTAGTAGTAATACAATCCTACCAGTAATGTCTGTCTCTAATTCCTTTATATTATTACATCATTGTACAAATAAATATTACAAAATTGTTGTATACTAATTTTTCACATCTGTTCATATTGCGTCATCAAAATGTATGAAAGGCCACGCACTCACACATAACCATGTTTGCTACTTCGAGTTTTTTTATTTTTTTATTGTTTTATATTATTATAATGGCGCATAGTAACAATGTTTGGAAATTAATTCAGTGACGACTTGTTTTGTCGATCGGTGTATATATGCGTACTAAAATAAATAAAGTAATGTCTACTTTTTTTTTTAAAGTATTTTATGTACGGATACAGATCAGATAATTGGAGGCGGATGGTAAATATAATTGATTAAATTTTTAATATTCATCTGTCAAATAAAATTCAAAGCCAAAATAAATAAATAAAATCCAAATACCTAGAATTGAATCAAATATCGCTATCACCAGTTCAGTTCAGCAATCATGTCTTCTATGTCTGACGGTGTGTTATCGATGGAATTAGGGTACAAACTGACAGAGAGAGAGCTCAAACAATTGTAAAGTGGCTTTCAACGAAACAAAAAAATGTTGAACTTTCCTTCTTTTTGATATATAACTTTTTCCAGCTTCCGTTTCTTGAGTCAGATCTCTTCTTTTACACCACTTTAGTTTTTTACTGTTGGAATGCCCACAAAATGATTCTAAGCCATGGCGATTCAGCAAGACATTTTTTTGTTCTGAGCAAATTCCTTTCATGTCTTCCTATTTTCCCTTAGATTTGCTCATCGCCTTGATCTTCATTTTATTCTTGACCGGCTAGGATTCCAAAATTTGGAGAATTTGCACCACTATTTCATCACTCGTTTAATCTTTATCGGTTTATGGCGTAAGAAGCTTGTCTTTCATCTATGATTCTTCCCTATACGAGGGAGAAGGACTAGCAATTTCTACAGGAATCTCAGTCTAACAATATGAACAGCATTTGCATTACATCTCCCACATTTACGTGTGTAAACACATAGGGCCTGCAGAGATCTTTGATATGTGCAACTATTTCGGTTGGAAGAGTTAAAGCGTTTAGCTCAGTAGTAAGTAAACCGCTGGACCCCACGCAAAGATCACGGATTCGAGTCCAAAAGTGACTGCTCTTAGTATTTCTCTTCTTCGAAACCTCTAAAACTCACTGCCAGTGATGGGCAATGTTGTCTTCTGTAACGAGAGCCTACCAGTGAACTAAGAAGGTTTTGGCGGACAAAATAGATCTTTTAGGTTGCGATAGAATTCGCTTTATCCCCATTTCCTCTACCTCCAACAGCCATGATTTTTATCCTATTCTACTTACAGTTGTTACTGTCTTTTGCCATTTTTTAAGTAATCTCATTATTTTTGCAGGCTTTTACAAATCTTCATCATTTTTTTTTTTTACTCTGGAACAGAGAATGATATATGTCAAAAATGGAAAAAGAACGAACTTAAAAATAATAAAAAAAAAACATACAATAATTCAGATTGCATACTTTAATTTTATCTTTTTTCCAAACAAGTTTAATTTTATTCATTAATTTTTCAAAGGTTGGAGAAAGTTGAGAGAATTAATAATAATTAAAAAAAAAAGAAACTGATGCGAAACATTCACACGGCTTTCTCTTACTCCACTTTTACATAGTTTTGTGTAATAATTTATTTTTTATTTATATGGTTATTATTTAGTTACAAATTTTATATAGAATTGAAAAATTTATTTATGTATATCCGAAATATAAGATAAAGCCGTACTTCCGGTATTATATAATAACCTATTTCCGTCTGGGTACTACTAATCTTCCCATCTGACATGAAGATTTCTGACAAATCTATTAATCGGAAAATAGCAACTTTACTGAATATTTTTTTTTTTTTTTTCTAGAAAACGGCCTCAACGGATTTTCTTTAAACTTCATATATATTATTATCTATATACATAAATACCTACCACTTTTAAAATTTAAAATATTTCCCCGTGAAAGTTTATTTTTTGTGTGTTCTGTAACGACATAAGGTCATAGCAATGTCAAAGTGGTTCCAGCCAGCTGCTATCTTCACAAAGGATGGCAGGAATAAAAGATAATTTATATTTAGTGGCCTAGCCGGCCGCTGTCTTCAAGACAAGGCCGCGGCCAAACAAACAAAACCAAGGGTCAATACTTTACATCAAAGCAAGCACCGATAAAGCTGGCCACTGACCTAAATCGCTGGACACCGAACTAACCAAGGTCGCACACTAGGAGAGATGTCTTGGTGTGAGTGTTGATAACACTAATATAAACTTCGCCCCATTGGAAGAGGGGATTATTATACATCAGTACGTCAGTAGATCATCATACACCAATACGCCATTAGATTAATATACATTATTATACACGATTATTATACGGGTACATCATTATACGAGCAGCAGTTCCGCGTCCCTATACAGGTTTTACTTATACTTATTCTTCATAATTGTGCATCTTAGTTTATTTATTTTAATCATCTTAAATTATTTGTTATTTTAACCTTAAATTATCTAAGTATTTCATGTTAATAGTTACCATTTCTCACATTTAAATTATTATAAAAATATAGTCTATTTTTATAAATTCAGTGTTAGTAATTCGAGCTCTAACTTCCAAAATCTCTAAACTAACTTCCGCCCTCTTCAAGACTCCTACTACATACCACAGGAATCACAATAAACGATTCCACTACAGTTCTGAGGGAGCATAGCTTTTCGCTTTGCTCTAAAGTGACTCTCCAATATAATGTTTAGTTTTACTATCTACATTATAATCCATACTAATTTATATTAGAATCACTGATAGAATTCCAAATTTGAAAATAAAACCGGTTGACCAGATGTCCACTTTACTAAATAGGTTTTTGAGTTTTGGAAATTTTCTCAAAAACGGCTGCAAAGATATTATTTTCTAAACTTGGAATACTTAACAACACAGATACAAACTTATCATCACTATTAATTGATACATTTTATTTTAAAAAAAATTGTTTTTTAGAGGGAGGTTTTTAGGGGGGGATTTGGTCAATTAATTAAATTGTTTTAATTATTGGAGTAAGAGAAAATCAAGGCGGGGGGGGGGGTTTAAGTAGTAAATAAATACATCCCAGATTTTTTTTTGGAATTAATTTAAGAAAATGCAACATTAAATTGAGCGTAAAACATTCCTTTGTTATTTTTTTTCGTGTTTTTTTATGTTTTTTTTTTTTTAAATTTTAAACAAGAGAATTTTAATTAAGATGATTACTTTATTATAGTTATTAAATTTATAATTAGATAAATTGTTGCTTCATTGTTTACAAATTAGGATACATAATGTAAAAAAAATAAAATAAATAAATAAATTAACAAAAACAAAAAAAAAATAAAGACAAAAATGTACACGTTGCACATATGGAATTCTAAAGTTCATTCAAGTCTTAGTGAATATTTTTAAATTACTTGAAACAACAGAGAGAGAGAGTGAGAGAGAGAGAATACAGTATGCCATTGTTTTTCCAATTGTGTATTAACTTTGAATGTTAATGCTGTCATTAGCGGACGAGAAGCGTTCTTTTTTAATATACACAATCATAAAACATGCGAGCACGCACAAAATTACAATGTACTATATACTCGTATACCACATACAACTGTTTGAGTGAGATGTGGAATTCATATATGCACGTATTTTATATATATATATATATATACTTGAACACCTTTGCCCCCACACATTTCCTTTTTTGACTTTTTCACACTGTTGGCTGTTGGTTTTAAAGGCGTGCCATTAATACATTAATACATATATATACATATTATATTGAATCGTATATCTTTACAATTTAAGTTAATATGTAATAGATTTTATCGTAATATCAATTTAACTGATCTTAATTTTTTTCTTGAATAAGTTATTTCCTAAAGAGATAAATTTTATTTATAATTTCTGTCAGTTTGGTTTTATAAGAAAAAAGAAAAAAAATCTGGTGTGAAACACTCACATCTTTCTGTTACTGCTATATTTTTCTCCTTGCAAGGGGAATTATTGTAATCGTGTCAAATTTTCGACATCAAACTTTCACCGGAAATACACGTTTTGAGGTCCCATGAGTCCAAAAAAGTGTCTTTAGAAAATAGTCTCTCTCTTTCTCTATGCGTGTGGTGTATGTGTGCCTTGTGTGTGTGTGTGTGTGTGTGTGTGTGTGTGTGTGTGTGTGTATGTATGTATGTGAACAGCATAGCTCAAAAACGAAAAATCGCAGTAACTTCAAACTTGTATTTCCGTTTAGGCATCATCATGGTATCCGACCGTGTAGGTTATCTGTCAAAATTCCTCGACCGGAAGAACTTTTTTTTATGTTCTTGTGATTTTCTCAAAAATGGCTCCAACGAATTTGATGACTTTTTTTTTTTTTTTTTAAATTTACGGCGCATCAACATCTTTGGTCATTGGCGCCCGGAGCCTTCTCAGTGCATTGCCAGACTCCGGACGACAACATAAACTCTCGTTTATGACAACACTGGATAGACTCTCGTTACAGACAACACTGTCCATCACCGAACAGTGAGCTGCAGAGGCTTCTAGGAAGAAAAAATCTAAGGGTAGCACAGCTGGACTCGAACCCGGGTCCTCCGCGTCGGACCAGAAACAATTTTATTTAAACTTACAACATAAATTTTTATATTTTTCCTAATAGTGTTAATAATTATTGGAGAAATCTTAATATTCAATATGAGAGCAGAGTATATTTACAAATCTTATGTTTTTGGAGGCAATAGTTTGTTTGGGCAAAACGGGACTCCAAATGTAAAAATAAACCTTTTGTTTTATAAGTCAAATGAAATATTATAATGAAGGATAATTTATTTAATAAACTTCTTGAAAGACTCTTTTCTTTTATCTTCTTAGGTTTTCTTAATTGTTTTATAAATAATATAATGTTGTAAATTGGATTTGAGGTTGGTCATATAAAAGAACTCTTTTTAAATTTCTACCTACGTTTTGGCAAATAAATTGCCTTCTTCAGGGTAAAAATTTTCAAAACTTGGTGATGGTATGTCACAGGTTAAACTAGATTAATTACTACTGGAATTCTAACTGAAAATTTTTACCCTGAAGAGGGCAATAAATTTGCCGAAACGTCGTGTAGAAATTTAAAAAAAGTTCTTTTGTAATGACCGAACCTCAACATCTAATTTTCAACATTGAATACAGCGGTCGTAACGAACACTAAAAAATAATATAATATTCTTTATTGTACGTCCAATACATATTTACATAATAAATTAGAGTGCCAGAAAAGGATCTATAACTCTAACTGAGATTCAAAATAAAAGAGTAAGCAAGGCTATTCCAATATTAGGAAAAGCACGAACAAAATAAGATTAAAAGTGAATTTTAGATAAAAACTTAGCTACTTAAGATATACTTAATTCTTTTATGTTTTTAATGGATATTTACATTATACACACCTATATTTTTAATTAATCATTGTTACTTATTTCTGAGTTTAAGAAAAATCTTTCTGTCGCTTGTTTTCTTTTATAAAAATTTATTCTATTTATTGGATATTTGTACAATTATTTTTTTTTAAACAGTTATTCGTATCATAATTCGTATCCAGATTATACAACTACTATAAAGTGGCAATAATTTTGGGTTTGTGTAATTCAGTAAGAAAGAGCATGATATACATGGGCCGCCATTAAGTCTACTACCATTGGGTACTTAAAGTGGATGAACCTAAACAACACTGTGTGGTGTGGTGTTGTTAGTGTATATATACATGACCCTGCAAGATCTGACAGACTCCCGCTACATCCACCTGCCTTTCCTCTTCTCATATACCGTTAAGTTTTATATTTTTTGGGACGTTTCAAAATTCATTCCCTATTTTTATTTACATTGACTTTTCCATTAATCTTAACTTTTTCATTTTTTTTTTTTTATTTTTATTTAATATCAAAACAAAAAATCTGGTGTGAAACACTCACACAACTTTCTCTTACTCCTGTTCTCAAAATTATAATTGACAAATTTTATAGTTTGTGTACCAAATTTAACGAAATTCTTCGAAAACGGAAAAAACTGTTCAGTAAAAGCGCACTTCCGGTTTACTAAATTTCTTAAAACTGGAATTTTGGCCATCTATTTATTTCTAATTAATTTTGTTTGGATAGAATTGTATAAGCAACTGTCATAGCACTTTAGAGAAAAACTTAACCCCACCCCTCTCCTAAAAGTGCCCTTAAATGAATTTTCCCAGAGAAATGTTTTAAATAAAAGTTGTAGATCTCTGCTTGTTTTGTTTATATACGAAGTTTCAAAAAAATCGTAGGAGCCATTTTTGTGAAAATTTTGAAAAAGAGAATAAATCATTTAGTAAAGTGGTAAAGTAAACGTACTTCCGGTTATCCGATTTTTTTTAAACTCGGAATTTCAACAACATATTTAATTCTAATCAACATTATTTAGATGATAAAATTGTCTAATAAACTGAAATAGCACTTCAGATGGAAACCTAACCCCACCCCTCCCCCAAAAGTGCCCTTCAATGCATTTTTCCGGAGAAATGTCTCAAATAAAAGTTGTAGCTCATTGTATGTGTAGTTGATATACCAAGTTTAAAAAAAATCGTCGGAGCTGTTTTTGAAAAAATCGCAAACAAGTAAAAAATTCAACTAGTAAAGTGATACTTCCGGTTGAGGAATTTTGACAGATAACGTACTGTCAGATCCCATGGTGATAACTAAACGGAATATTAAGTTTCAACTTTCTACGGTTTTTCATTTTTGAGCTATGCTGTTCACATACATACATACATTCATACACACACAGACCATTTGTTAAAAACCACTTTTTTGGACTGAGGGGACCTCAAAACGGATATTTCCGGTGAAAACTCGATATCGAAAATTTGACACGATTACAATACTTCCTCTTACTAGGAGTAAGAGAAAGTAAAAATTATAAACATATGGTTGGATAGTTAGGTCATTTTATTTAGAAAAAAAAAAAATCTGGTGTGAAATAATCACACAGCTTTCTGTTATTTTTGTCAATATAATTATATTATATAAAATGATATATTTTTTTTTAAAACTTAAAATTTTGCTCAATTGTTAGATATAGCGGTGGGGGGGGAAGTACCTAACTAACCAAGTTATCGAAGTGATTACATTGTAGTGCAGAAGAGAATATTAAACTAACAACTGCAGAACTATCTAAAATCTAATGCATTAAATAACACAGTATTAGCAATATCCATTCGCTAATTTAATGAAGTACTATTTAATATCCTTTGCGCAATTTTGATTTTATGAAATTTTCCTCATAAATCTGGCTCATTACACTTTTGAAAATTTAACTTTGTATTAATTTATTACATATTATTATCTATCTACTCGCCAACTACGTGTTTGGCCATCATCAGTATTTGGGTACAGGTTTTCTATGACTAGAGTAAAAACATACTCCCATCTTTGCTAGCACTAAATTCGATATGCTGATACAATTATTAAATAACATTACAATCACATTTGAATTATATTTCTATGAGTAATTTTCTTTATAGAACCGAGTAAATCAATATTATACTTTAGGTAAATAGAATCCAAGAAAAACACCCTTTATGTAATACGCCTAATAATTGTGACATTCAATAACATTATGCCAGGCCCGCAAAACAGATAAGTAATTTCGGTTTAATGAAGAGAGGGCACATTATTATTTTTTACTTTTTTTTTATTTCTTACGTATTGTTTCTTGGATAAATTCTTAAAAAATCTTCTCATTTGTTTAAAATCGTACTTTTACGCAATATTAATTCCTACGTATTTCTAATTCCTAGGTATGAATGAAAAGTGTCTGAAGTATTATTTATAAAACCATGAAATCTCATTAATTTGCTAAGTGTTTCTACACAGTTAGTATTTACAAGTGGCGAATTTTTGTGTTCTACTTTGTAATGAATGAAAACAAAAATGACAGCAAAATTAGTCTCTGTTGTGTTAAAAGAAAAAAAAATCTGGTGTGATACACTCACACAACTTTCTCTTACTCTAAGTTTTCAAAATTGTAATTGACAAATTTTTTTAGTGAAACTTGGAATTTTGGCCATCTTTTTATTTCTAATTAATTTTGTTTGAATAGTAGAATTATATAATCAACTATGATAGCACTTTAGAGAAAAACATAACCCTACAGAGCTCGGAGAAATGTATCAAAGAAAAGTTGTAGCTCTTTATATGTGTAATTTGCATTCTTCTATGTGTAATTTGAAAATCGTTGGAGTCGTTTTTGAGAAAAAAAACAGAAAACTGAAAAATACATTTCAGTAAAAACGTACATCCGGTCATACGATTTTTTTCAAACTCGGAATTTCAACAACATATTTAATTCTAATTAATATTATTTAGACGACAGAATTATAAGTAGACTGAAATAGCACTTCTACCCCCCAACAACCCCATAAAAGTGCCCTTAAATGAATTTTTCTAGAGAAATGTTTCAAATAAAAGTTGTAGATCTTTGCATGTGTAGTTGATATATCAAATTTTAAGAAAATCGTAGGAGCCATTTTTATGAAAATCGCAAAAAAGTGGAAAAAAACTATTGAGTAAAGTGGTACTTCCGGTTGAGGAATTTTGACAGATAAATTTTGAGCTATGCTGTTTTACATACATACACACACAGACCATTTTCTAAAAACCACTTTTTTGGACTCAGGGGACCTCAAAACGAATATTTCCGGTGAAAACTCGATGTCGAAAATTTGATACGATTACAATACTTCCTCTTACTTAGGGAGTAAGAGAAAGTGAAAAATCTATTAAATAAGAAACTTTTGCATTTCTTCATTGAATGCTATACTATATTTTGACCATAATTGATTTCCTTCAGTAAATAATATCAATAAACATTGAAAAATAATAAATACAATTTTCTTTTTTCTTCCCCCAGGTAAACGAGAGGAATGTAACAATGAAGGCGAGGTGGTCATCGTGGACACAATTAAGGATATTAAATGTTTCACCTGTATATGCAAAGTGAGTATCAATATCTTATTTGTATTTCTATTAATCAGACATGTTTTTTTTTTGTTTTTTTTTACGTATTGAATTAATTAATCTAATAAACAATATAAATATCTTGTGGACGAATGTTGATATCTTGTATCTTGTAGGATATAATATACCGAATACGGGGAAAAGATTTTTCCTTATGGAAATCAGAATGACAGGAAATTCTCTAGTAATTGTATATCAGCTGTTCATTGACGTTCAGTATTAGGGGTACCTTATCAAAGTACCGTTGTCTTGCGATAAAACAGAATGCTGTTTTTTGCAGCTCAACAAAGTTGAGCAGCCCCTTTTTATTGTAAGTTCATTCAATAAAATGTTTTCTCTTCTCTGAGGGTGTTGGGGAGGGGTGAGGGAAGACAGACAAAATTTTAGATCAGAAAATTTACCCTGAATGTATTGATTAAGTAAAACAGAATATTGCAAAGACTTTATATAACTGATTGATCTAGAAAATGTCTAAGTGTGGTATGGTAATGATGTTTTCTTGATGGTTGTGTGTGCAAGACTGATTCACAGATTTCTCGATAATTGGATGTCGCTAGCGTTTATATATGATTCTTAACTTCCCCTACTTCTCCTCCTTCATTTTTCTTCGAGGTGTATCTCGATTTCTCATATGGTTAGAATTTGAGTCGCATGGGAGATATGTCACGCATCATGTGACCTATTGAGTGATGTAGCTGTGGACGGTGTCTTATGATTTTGCTGCAAGCAAGAAATGCATGCACCAGCATCGATTACTGCATCATTATTATGTCCTTATAAAAAAAAAAGAAGTAAATATTAGTTATTTTTGAAAGGTAATTAATTATTTTTATTTATAAATTCTTAATTTTTTAATGGACTATAAATTTATTCAAAACATCACTACCAGGTTAAGCGGCCTCTACACGGTCAATAATATTGACAGTACCTTAGCGTATTGACAATAATATTGACCGTATAAGGTGAAAAAATTGTATTGACGGTCGTTATTGATAAGAATATTAATGAAATCCGGATTTTCTGATTTTCGTGTATCAATACTGACGATATTGACAATAATATTGACGTGTAGGGGCGGCGCCATATTTCCATCAATACTCAGTTTAGTAGTTTTATGGAACGTTGAAATTAATTTCAACGACAGTGATACAATACCTTACAAAGGTACTTTGAAAAGATTTGTGTATTAAAATAAAACTTCAATCATACATTTTTTAAAGATGATTGTAATTTTTTAATCTTATTTTTCTGATTAACATACATTTCATATAGTCAATTAAATAGTCTCTTCATTACAGTTCAGTTCAAAGCACGATCCAGTGAAAGTTCTTTGGAAAGATTTGTGTATTAAAATAAAATCATCAGAGACATTTTCCGTGGTAGCCTGCTTCATTTTGTGGTCATCAAAATGACCATAAAATGAAGCATGATGACCACAAAATGAAGCAGGCTACCACGGAAAATGTCTCTGATGCTTTCCAGCTCTGCGGAACCAACCACCACAACAAATATAAAACTTCAATCATACATTTTTTAAAGGTGATTGTGAATTTAAAGGTGAATTTTTTTCAAAGTCTTGTAGGACATATATAAAGGTTTCACAGGTTTCTATTACAGCTTTGCTGATAGTTGTTGGGGAAATTATGGCTGAAAACTTCAAGTCTTCAAAATTTCTTCCTGTGGCTAAGTACCTCAGGGTTAAGGCTAATCTTTCCCTAACACTTATACTTTCTCTCATATTTCTGTCCTGTCTTTTCAAAAATGGTTCAACCATATGTAACAGTTTGTTAAAGGTAGGTTCTTCTATTCGAAAGTAGTTCAACATCGCAGAGGCTGATTTCCTTCAAAAGTACTAAATGAAAATATTCATCTCTTTTCTTTAACCATTCTTTCATCCAGTGTTTGCGTTTCACTTGACGAGTAGTGCCAAACGCCAAAATAATAGCTACGCAAGCTTTTGTACGATTATTCATATTTTGGAAGGGAAAAAAAGCAGCTAAAAACCGAGTAAAACCACGTAGATTCACTCTCCTAATGGCAGAAGTAGTAAGTACTGAGCAAAGTTATTGACAATAATATTGATCGTGTAAGGTAATGAAGTATTGAGACCGGTTAGCACGAGTATTTATGGTTATATTGTCAATACCAGTATTGACAATATTATTGACCGTGTAGGGGCCGCTGTAGGCAAAATGTAGTTGTAATAAACTACAGTTTCATTAGTTGTGATATAGTTAGAATAACAACTTCAAATATAACTGTAGTTACTGTCGCAGTTTTATTATTTTTCACAGCTAAAGTATCTGTTGAAAATGTGGTTGGGTCCGCAATGCGGGATAACATACGGTATTTTATCCGTCTTAGTACGCATATTAGTTTTGTTCCTGACCGGTTTCGGATTTTCATCCATTGTCAGAGAAAATTCACCAAACTTCGTGTAGAGAGTTCACTTCAACTTTCGTTGAAGTATCTGTAGTTGAAACTCACTAGAGAATACAGTAAAGGTTAGGAAAAATTAGTTGCAAAAACAATTATCAACTTATATGTAGTTAATTATAAAACCGACAATTATCAAAGTAAACTAAAGTGTATGCCTAATTTTTCAGGCGTGCTTAACGTCTAACTACCAAATTAGGTGAGACGGACGGGATTGGAACCATATATTTTACCATTAACATTTTGTTAAATTAATATAAATTAAGCAGTTATACGAGGGATTTGACCTGGGGATCTCCCAGTTACATGTCCATACTCATAACCACTACACCAAACCCGCAAATTTAACCCCAACAATTATAACTACTTAAATCTTCCTACTTGTGCTAGATATTCTGCTTTACTTATTTATTTACTTGTTAATTTTTAATTTTAACTTTGTAGAAAAACTATTGCCCAACTCTGCTAAGACTCTATTTTAAGTTAATGATCCTTCATGTTTTGAAAAAAAATCAAAATAATATTTCTCTATTTCTAAAAGTTTTGCCAACCCTTCGGTGTAAACACACTAAATATAATCGTATTAAGAAGATCTGGAAGATATTCTTGGTATAATTTGTCACTTACAAGGTTCGATGTCAAACAAAACCTTAGATAGTTAAGATATGCGTATTGTTTGATAACTGGAAGTTATTTTAGGGCTTGATTTTCTACCAAATAAAGAAACATCTAGCTTCTTATCAATTTATCCCACTTATGATTATTAACTGCTGCAGAGTTTTGTATTTTCAAAACTGAACTATTTAATTTTGATTATATAGTGTCACTTTTGGACAAGGAGCTTTGATTTAAAATAGATATCAACATATTTCTAAATTACTACATTCTTTTTTTACTTGAAACCTTAACTGTTTGTGTTCTTTTTGTGCATTCCGCCATTTAAATATATATTCTCTCTTGGAATATGCTATTTTTGTTTAATATTCCGAAGTAAGAAAGTGATATCGATTACAAATCTTCAAGCTACACCCGATAAATTATTGCAATATCGTACCATTAACGACGATTATGCAGAGACACTTCCTTTTTTAATTTTTATAAAAATTTAATTTTAAGTTTCTATTTATTATTTTGTAAAAATAAAATTGAGGTGAGAACATCTATTCTTTGCGGACGTACATTGAAGAGGTCAGTGGGCCGCCTGTGGCCCGCGGGCCAAATGAAATAATTCAATGTTGCCTGGCGCTTGTTATAAATTAAATGTATAAAATTATTTAATTTAGAGGTAATAGATTCTTAGCTTTTTTTCAAACGGCTTCAGCTTTATTTCTTAATTTTTTTTTTTTTTTTTAAGTTATAATCTAAAACTTTACCATGAACTGAATTGAAAAAAAATTAACTTCGCCCAAAGTGTAACATCACGAACATATAACCACTTGATTTAAAGTAATAATTATTTAAAACTTCTCTCCAGCTATTAGGATGGGCTCAAGAAGACGGCACTGACCTCAACATCATTCATGGTGCCTATCTTGCTTGCCTTTATACACGCGCGCTCTCTCTCTCATCTTTAATTATGACCTAATAATATTAGTCGAATTAATCGAATATATTCAGCTTCATTTGGAAAGCATCATTACAAAATTTTGTTGGAATTATTCAAATTTTTAAATAAAGTTTTGGACACATTAATAAAGTTCATTAAGATAATTCAGAACTATTTTTGTAATAATATAAAATTTTATATTTTATCACTGCTAGTTTGATTAGATTAGATGTATAATTAAAAAAAGTTGATCTTTTTATTTGCTAATTGTAGGTTTTCGTCTTTTTGGCCTAACATTTCTCACATTTTTGAAGGAAGATGCGTAACTAAGACTTGGGTTATTCGTGTTGTGACAAGTGGAGAAGCCGAGCTCTCTAGTTGTAAATCATTTTACCACCCATCTATGCACTTCTGAGGAAATTATTATTTTTTTTAAAAAGGCAATTAAACCTCTCAGAGAATAACCTGACTGAGAATAACCAGAAGTAGAAAATCCCATACTGTTTGCATTCATCCTTGTTCATCCTTATATGCGTAACATTAACAACGCCGAATAGTTGCTCGCCTGAATAAATTACTAACCACAAAATAAATTTAAATTATTATTGATTACTGTATTAAAACTAACTTCGAAATAGTCCAGAAAAATAACTCACAATACCAGTTGTTGCTCACAAAAGCAGTGAGTTGTACGAAGGAGGGCGCCTAGGGCGAGAAAAACTTAAAAGTTCAGCGCATCTGGGCTCGAACATGAAGATTCCGCGTTCCAATACAGCAGCTGTTTCTTTTCTAATCCCGTACTCCTGAAGTAGTAGTTTTGTTTGTCCTTTTGTTTTTTCTTCTATTTTCTTTTTTCCCTATGAATCATGCACTTTTCTTCGACTTAAAGTTCTGATTTTTTTTCTGTCAGTCTGTCTATTTATTACGTCTATAAGTCAGAATATGAAATCATTTTTTTTTTTACCGGAAATGATGTTTTTGAAGTCTACTGATGTTTCTTCATCAGGAATTGGAAAATGATGTTTCTAAAATAAGATCTCTATGCATGTCTATATGTTTTCGTTTTATTTATCAGCTGGTGTCGGAATGGAGGTTTCTGTTAAAGCTGTCACCCCCCTTAAAATTATCACTTTAATTCCAAAGTTCCTTTGACTTTCTTGAATATGAGTGCTCAATTCTTTTAACCTTATATACAATCCTATATAAATAGGTTATTTATTATTATTTATAACATTGTTTTCAAAGAATATCGAACCTAGCGGTAGCTTGGGACATCCAGGTTTTCACCCACATACCTATCATTTGAAAATTTTGTTCGGAATATTATTACTTTATATTTCAAAACTTAAAAGTGTGTGCAAAAGCACACATGAGATTCATTGTTTAATAAATGCTACACACAGAAAGCATCAGCAGAAGAAGATTACCGGTAAATATTTTCGTAATATGTCCTCCTTGAAACATAACAAAAAGTCAAAGCAAACCAACAATTCTGAGATATGGCAAAGCCCCCCCCCCTCCCCCCAGGATCACATTAATTGATTATAAGAGGGACATTTCATGATAGTTCAATAACATATTATTAAAATTCTCAGGCTTATTTTACAGCCTAAATTATTTAATTATTATTTATAAATTATTGAAATCATTGTTCAATTATATGTTTTAATTTTTAGTAAGCAGTATTTTATCCTATATTCCAAAATTCAAGATGTAGAACATATTTCTTGTCCTTATGAGCTTGACATTCAATTACTTTTCACACTTCCTTCTTCTGAAAGACATTATCACAGAAACCATAACTAATGATTGTTCCGCAAGAAGAAAAGCGCCGACTACGAATTAATTAAAGCTCAGATATTATTCATCAACTTCCTCGTGTGGACACTTGTTTTAACGTTTTTTTTTTTTTTAAATTTAAGGTGTCTCAACATCTGAGGTCATTTGCGCCCGGAGCCTTCTCAGTGCACTGCCGGCCTCCGGACAGTGTTCTCCCGTTACAGACAACACTGTCCATCACCGGACAGTGAGCTGTAGGGGCTCCTAGGAAGAGAAAATCTAATAGTAGCACGGCTGGATTCGAACCCGTGATCTCCGCGTTGCTAGTCCAGCGCGCTACCACTGAGCTAATCCCTTCCCTTTGTTTTAACGTAGAATACGTTTTTTGGGAGGCACCTGTTTGGTAAAAAGCAAACGAACGTTTTCTCATAGCAGGTTAGTGGGATTCTGGTGGGTTAATTTTGAAGTAATTTGAGGGCAGTTTGGGGGGGGGGATATTGAGAAACGTATTCTACGCATGTTGCAACTGTCGTGTGATAGATACCATTTGAATTTTTACATTATTTCAGTGTTTAGAACTCATATTTTCCCATCTTCGTTTCCTTATGTATAATTCCCAAATCGAACAAACAACCTACACATCTCCCAACATCTACCACATCGGCCTCTCCTGTCTATTCTAGCAAAAAAAAATATTCGAAAAGATATACTATTTTTCACGTCTTCAACCAGTTCTAGAATCTTTCCATATTATCTCTTGCCACCTTTTGGATTGTATAGTGGACATTCCATCATTCAACAAACATATCGCGAATTAGTCATCATACTACGAATACGAACCACATGTGATACACACATCGAAATAACTCATTTTGCGCTTTTCACAATATAAACAAAAATGACAAAAAAAAAAAAAAATGAGTAAGCTAATCTATAAATGATTTGCGCACCAAGTTTTGAGAAGGTGGTTTATTAATTTATTAAGTGTTAATATAGCTACAAATATCTTATATTATATTAGATTTATTTTTATTATATTAGTATTAATTATTGAAATCATGATTTTCAGGCGAGCCATTCTGTCGCCAATTGTCTTATAAGTTTTTATTTGATCAATTTCTAATTGGACGATCTTTCTAAAATACATCCCTGACAGTGATTCTTTCATTTTATTTCTTTCTTTTATTTCTATCTCTCTCTCTCTTCTTCTTCTTCTTCTTCTTTTTTTTTTAATAAAATCTCTCCAAAACAACATGTGCCGCTCCTATAAACGTTTTTAATTAACTATCAAAGACGGGTGCCACAACTACATAGTTTAGAATATCTGTAAAACTAACTTCTCCTTATTTATAAATGATTGCACCTTTTATAATGTTGAAAAATATCGTGCCAGGGTAAATGAGGATTTTGTTTTATTTTTTTTAATATATTCCCTTTTAAAACAGTTTTGTCAAAACATAATTATTTGACAAACTATAATTTATTTATAATTAACCCCTCCACAATTTAATTTTATTTTACTTTTAATATAATAAAATAAGAATAAAAACGTTTTTTTTCAACTCTTGAAGACGAAAAAACTAGTTTTTTTTTTTTTTTATCACTTGCACTGTCATTTGATACAAATGATATGTATACAAGTTTTGCACAGTAGCATTTTTATGAAAGCTAAACGTACTTACTTAAATTGATTTTTTTTTTTTTTTTTTTTTAGTTTTAATTTATTTACTACTGGTTTTGTGAGGGTGCTTTTTATTAAATAGAAAGATCGCTGGCAATGAGTGTGTGTTTTTAATTAAAATAAGGTATCGATTAATTTATGAAACTAACAGGGTAATGTTCAGCTTTATATATAATGTCCCTTAAAAATGTCTCATTCTTTAAAGCAGGGACTTTAAAAAAACAAAACAAAAAAATCTGGAGTGAAACTACCCTCAAACGACTCTTTCACTTAAGGCAGCTTCCACAATAAAATTCATTTTGATGGATCTCTCAGGATGCTCTGTGAGGTCACAAAAAGCGTCTCCTCAAAAGCTTCATTTTATTACAGATTTGGTTTCCCACCTATCAAAGTCAACTAAACATTTACTAACAATTCTAAAGTATGAACTAAATTGCTCAATTATATCTATGTATATAAATTGCGGCAAGAGAAAGTCGTGTGAGAAAGATTTTTCTTTCAGCAATAAGAGAAAGCTAAGCATTCATGTTCCATTTATTATCTTATCCTTAATGCCATCCTACCTTTCTGATAAGTAATAATTAATAATAATAAAATTGTCTTTATTAGGAACATATAATACAAATACACAAAAAATAAATCTCTTTTGTTTTAAGACGAATACTCATGGTCCACTGACCGTCTGAGGGGTCGCCTTGAACTTATACAAACTAAACTATTCCGCAATGGAAATACAATTTCAAGACAAGAAAAAAAAATATAATTGAAAATGTCAAATCCTAAATATTAGAATAACAACAAAACAAAAACAAGGTAAAGAATCATTACTCCATTGAACTGAAATATACCATACTTGTTAAATTAAAAAGGATTATAATAAAGCAATATAAGAATAAGAATAGAAAGTAAAAGAATAAATTTCGGAAATATGTAACTCAATCCATATTCTGATAATTAAACTGTTGCATAAAAAAATATCTATAATTCCTGGCTAACTTAACAAAAATTTACGAAGCTGGACCAGTCATTTCCGTTTAAATATCCCTTAAACTCATCTTCAGTTAGCATGTCCTCCTTCAAATACTTTCGACGATACGTTTTTTAGAACAGGACAAATAGCAAGAAAGTGATAGACGTCCACGATCTCATTCCTGTTACACAATGAGCACAATTTGATCTGCTCAGTGAAGGTATATTTGTTTAGATACAGCAGTTCGCCCCTCATTTTGATTAACCAGCCAACCAGAATTTGCATCTAACTTGCTACTATAAATAAAGTAGTCCTTATCGGGTTCCAATTCCTTTTACAGAGTATACCTTACACTGGTGAAAATTTTCAATTTGTGCTCATTAATTACATAACCTTTTAACGTGTTTATTACACTGGATGTTTTTATGCCATCATTTAACAGATCCATCATATTAATATTACAGCTACTACAGAGTATTTCCCAGTTTCTATATCAAAATATTTTTCTATTAATTATTTCTTGGATGAGAATTTTGGGGTATCTAGAAGTTAGTAGATTTAAACACATCTCTTTATATTATTTAAATGCAATTTCAATGTGTTTACAGGAATGTTTGAGCTAAATTAGTCTCTAAATATACAATCGCATCCGGCGTAAATTAAAGCACTTTTTAACAAAAAATTTAAAAGGGATCTCCACCGAATCATACCTACAATACCCTTAAGTTTGCGCCCCATAGCACACTATTGCACGAGATACCGCATTAAATTACTTCTGATAAGTATTACCGAGTAATATTAGATCTTGCTTTCTCCTTCCATCCAATAAAGACAGGAGTTCCTCAGAGAAGCATCTTGGGTCCTATGTTCTGCGCAGTATACACTGCCAACATTCCTATTCATCCTCAAACCACCCTGTCTACCTATGCTGATAATACTGCAATCATTTCCTTTTCATAAAGATTCGGTAACATCAACAAGAAACCTTCAATTCCATCTTGTCTTCCTTGGAAACATAGTTTAAGAGAAATGGAGAATATAGTAAAAATATTACTTTTACGCTAAGTAAAATTACCTGCACTCCAATATACTACAATAGAATTCCTTCTCTTCCTCATGTTAATGTTGTCTGCTGTATTGTGTTGTAAATTGACAACGCCTGACATGGAATCCTCACAGTAAACTGAAAATGGTCTAAACAAGCGATTAATATGCACCTCTGTCCAAAAAACCTTTGTGGATGAATGAAATAAAACTTATGGATTCTGCTAAGATGTTCCACAATATCCAACGAATACAATACTCTTTCCGTCAAAAATCCTGCGCACTATTACTAACGCTCCCTACTTTCTCCCCAAACCTTAACATCCCGTTCGGTTTGTGACCAATGTTGCTTCCTCTTCTTAAAAAGAAACTCCATAATATCCTGGCCTGCCATATAAATTCTTTAACCACAAATCTCTCATCTCGAACATTCCCGGACAATTATTCCTGTCGTCTAAGGACTCGTCAGTGAACTCGAGATCTTTTATCAACAAGTGACAGTGAGAGTAATTTGAAGTGCCTTGCACTGTGTAGTTCTGCCATTCGTTTAGTAATTTTTTTTGTTTTGTCTTCAATGTTATTCAAATTTACTTATGCGCACTAGTGGATGGTAAATGTAAATAAAATTAAAAGAAAAAAGAAAGTATTCATAAAACAAAAATATTTTTAAGTTTATTTTTTTTACAGTTTTCATCTTATGAATTACAAACTAGGTTGATGAAAGAGAAAGGTAAGAGTAACCAATAAGTAGGTAGTTCCTCCTTTTATTAGAATATTGAGTGACCATTTAGTAAAATATGTTCAATTATTTTCAAATTTCCGGCCAAAATGTGGTAATAAAATAAAAAAAATAGATACAAAAGAAATTTCGCTAATAAATAACATTTATTCTATAACGGAATCTAAGATTGTTGGAACAGATTTATTTTATTTTTTTTTTTTTTTGTAATTTAATCCTTAATCGCTAATTCCTTGCACAAATAGCAGCAGGTTTAGTACTACAATCCTAGTCTAACTAGTTTCAACTTGTTCTTTGTATAGTGAACACATTATTTGTGCGTATACAAGTTTATGCATGTTTGGTTGCTAAGAAAAGAAAACATTGAAGTATTTAATAGTTAATTGTTTGTATATTTTATAATTTTATTGTTTAAATATACAACAATATATATATGTGATTATTATTATAGTAATTATTGATGTTTATGATTTTCTCTAGCAGTTAAAGAAGACTCTTCTGAATTTAGTTTTTTTTTTGAGTTGTTGTTATTATTATTATTATGACGACAATGAAATCATTATTATCTTTCTTTCTTTTTTATTTTTTTGAACATCATTTATTTAGAAGATATAGATGGTGGTTGCCCACCATCCACAACCCACACAAGCCCCCCCATAAGCCCACAAGGCCACATCCATAAAGACCATCTTCTCTTATTGTCGACCAATTTGGCAACAGTATTTATCTTTCCTTCTTCAAGAGAGAAGTGACAACTTAGCTACACACATCACAGCCCACATAGGTCGTGGAACGGTTTTTTTTCTACAGCCCCCAAACATTTCCATGCAAAAACGTTGTACCCTAAAATTTTTGTTCCCCTCCCCACTTGTTCCCAGTAACCCTGAAATCAGAGCCTTAATTTATTTGCATGCACAGTTTGTGTGCATTTTTTTTTTTTTTAATTTAAAGCGCGTCAACATCTGTGGTCATTGGCGCCCGGAGCCTTCTCAGTGCACTGCCGGCCTCCGGACAGTGTTCTCTTGCTATTGACAACACTATCCATCACCGAACAGTGAACTGTGTTTCCTAGAGGCTCCTAGGAAGAAAAAATCTGAGGGTAGCACTGCTGGACTCGAATCCGGGACCTCCGTGAAAGTCAACGCGCTAACCACTCGGCTAATCCTTGAATTAGCATATTGTGTGCATATACATGTGTTATCAATCAAGTTGATAATCACTATAATAATATATATTCAATATAATACATATAAAATTCAAATAAATACTCATTTAAATCAAAGCCAAAACATAAGGTTGTGAATAACAAATTAAAGTATAATACCCATATCTTAAATTAATGTATAAGATCAAGATTTTGATCATAATTTAGAATTGGTCAAAGTCTTGATTGTAAGACAGGATATATATATATATAAAATTTCATAAAGAACCTATAATAATTAATGCACGAGTCCTTATTACGTACTTTCTATTCATAACACATTACCATTAAAAGAATTCAATGTTTATAATTGGAATGTGTTTACTTTTCTATTACTCCTCCTATTAAGAGGAAGTATTGGAATTGTGTCAAATTATCGAAGATGAGTTTCCATTGGAAATACACGTCTTGAGGTCAACTGAAAACGAAAAAAAATTTGTTTGGTGCATGGTCTTTGTGTATGTGTATATAATCGCAGGAAGCTCAAACTTCGCATTTCGTTTTGATATTACTACCGCATCTGACACAAAGGTTACGTATAAAATCCTGAAACCGGAAATGGAACTTTACAAAAATTTGTTTTTAAGTTTTTCCTTTTTTTTTGCTCTCTGGAAAACAGTTCGAATAATTTTCTTTAAACTGTTTGTGCATACATGTTCTGAGACGCATTGTATGATTCTTTTATCGTTATAATATTTTTAATACAAATTTGAAGTATTGTCAGAATTATTAATTTGAAGTAAATTTTGGACTGCAATGTAATCACTTTCTGTACCTGCCTGGGAAGGTACTTGTCCCCCCCCCTCCACATACACACTACATTTAATGTTAATGCAATTTGAAGCGTAAAGAAAATTTGTCATATTATTTAGTCATAATTAGCAATAAGAATAAGTGGTATGAGTGTTTCACACCAGATTTTTTTTTTTTTTTTTTTTTTTTAAATTATTGGCCTATGATGTGGTAGCTATTCATAGAAACTATTGTGATAACAGGCCATTAAATGAATAAACATCCTATTGTAATGGTTTCTACGTAATAATTATGGACCTTCGAAATATATAGAATATTTCTCTCACTTACTGTAAGTGGAAGTATTACGATCATATCAAATTTTCGAATTTGAGTTTTCACCGGAAATACATGTTTTGAGGTCCCCTGAGTCCAAAAAAAGTGTTTTTTTGAAAATTGGTCTGTGTGTATCAGTATAAAGAAAAGAAAAAAAAAAGGAAAACTGTAGAAAGTTCAAATTTGTAAATTATATACTTTATTATTATTGAACAGGGTGCCTAGTGGCATGGATGGGACCTAAGCCTACTCCCAATTCAACCCCTTAAATAATCTCCCACGGTAGCCTACCTGTCAATCTACAACATCCCAATATATCCTTCAAGTTCCAGCTCACTCAGACAATCCTGCGAGAGTGGTACCCTCCCAAATACACGAAATCTAGTACCAGCCAAACGGGGGCACTGACATAAGTAGTGATGCACTGTTTCCCTAACTCCCCATCATCACAGTTCTGACAAAAACGGACTAGACGTCCTCCCTATATTAAACAAGTGACTAGACACCCAAGCGTGACCAGTCACTATCCCAACCAAGGTCCTCAGGCCTGTCCTCTTAAGGGACAGGAGGTAATCCGAAACTCCCTGCTTGATTCCTTTTATAAATCTTTTAGCTTGGAGCCACCCCTGCTGCCCCCCAGCATTTCTCCAAGACTTTATCGCGAAACCTCTTAGTGACGGCACGGGCTGGTTCAGAACAACAGAATGGTAATGATGAAACCCTCCCTAGCCAACTGATCCGCCCTCTCATTACCCTCTATTCCCGCATGTCCGGGTATCCAATAGAGACGCACCTTACCCCTCCGAGTTAAGGCATTAAGCCTTCTCCTACATTCTCACCCTCTAATTTTGAGCTCCACCATGGCTTGCTCGAAGGCCTCACAACGGCCTGCCTATCGGAGAATATCCGCACCTCTTTAATGTCTCCCTGCCACTCTCCCCACAAGGCGGCAGCATTCAATAATGCCTACCACTTCGGACTGGAAAACGGTGGTCAAACCAAATATATACTTTAAGTCAACCGACCCGACAATATTTCAGACCCGAATAGACATTTGACTTTTCTCTGCGATTTTCTCAAAAAATGGCTCCAACGATTTTCAAACTTAACAAGAACAATTACACATATAAAGAGCCACAACTTCAATTTCAAACATTTCTCTGGGACAGCAATAACCTCCCCTCCATCTCAAAAACTTCTTTTAAATGAACTTTCTCCGAAAAAAGTATCAAACAAAACTGTAGATCTCTATATCATCTCTATATTCACAGCTAGCATACACCAAATTTGATGAAATCCGTTGGATTTTCTGTAGAGAAAAGCAGAAAACTAAATAAACGAAACCTTACAGTAAGAACGCACTTCCAATTTACTGATTTCTTTTTTTTTAATCTCAACATTTTAGCAACTTATTTATTTTTAATTAATATTGTTTAAATGATCGAGTTTTGTAAAAAAACGTACTTAAATGAATTTTCTTGGAGAAATATTTCGAATAAAAGTTATAGCTCATTATATGTGTAGTTAATATACCAAGTTTCATGAAAATCGTTGGAACCGTTTTTGGCGAGTAAATCGCAAAAAAAAATCTGAAAAAGGCATTCAGTAATAGGGTACTTTTTATTTTATTTTTATCCCTACTCAATGACTTCGGCTATGTCCTCACGCGTTGGTCTAGTGGCTAGCGCATTCGCCTTTCGTGCGAAAATTCAGGGCTCGATTTCCGTGAGAGTAAAGTCGGTGTTCACCAAGCACCGTGATGAAAAGTGGGAAGCTACAGTTAGTAGCGCCCTAGGTAGCGAAGGCCGGAACTAAACAGCGTGGGAACTGCGGCGTGCTTACCACACGCCCTCCTATTCAAATCACCGTCTGGCAAGCCTTGGCCCTTCATGGGCTGTGGTAGCTCCATAGGGGTTAGGGGGATGACTTCGGCTATTCAGCCATTCTGCCGCGCGGCACAGTATAAAAGAACTTAGCCTGCGCTGGTGATTGATGTTGTTCGTTTAGTTGGATATCCAGGGGGCACGTGAGAATAATCTCGGGCGCGAACAACTTCCAAAAATGGGGTACTTTTGGTTGATTGATTTTGGTCAACATCCTTATTGTCAGGTCAACATAGCACTAAATATCAAATTTGAATTTTTTTTATTTATAATTTTCCATTTTTGAGTTATGCTATCCACACACACACACCACACTACACAACACATACATAGACAAATTATTAAAAACAACTTTTTCGGACTCAGAGAACCTCAAAATTTCTTGCGTGTCAAATGGCTCTGGCTGGACGGAATATCAAGTTTGTGTACACACACACACACACACACACACACACACACACATTATTATATATTTCACACGACTTCATATTCCTCTTACAGCAGTAAACAGTAAGAGAAAGTGCTGTATAAGAAATATATAAATGATATCAGTTTTATTATGTTATTTGTTGGGCAACCATTTATTTTCAGAAAATAGGTTACTTTCTAACAAAATTGTATTGGCATTGGTTTTAATTTAAACGACTAGTCGCAATGTGATGATGTAAGCGGAGGCACTTTTGGATGTTTCCTTAAAATACATTATCTTTTAAGGGAAGACATCGTAATCATTCAAGTTGCTCATAGAAATTCGCTATAAGAAGTAAGAATTCATAGTATCCGAAAAATGATTATATAAGAGCAAAAAATTCCTAAATATGTATCGAATTTAAATCATCTTTATAATATACGTAGGATATCGCACAGTATCAGATCATACATTTATTACTTTTTTGATCTAACAACGTTTAATATAATATCGAAATGTTTAATTAAAAAAAAATAATTGCTTTAAACATATACCTTGCAATGACTTCTTCTTTTTATGTATATAATTTTTCAGAGAAAGTTAAAATGAGATAAATATTAGCAAGAATTGTTTGGGGAGAGGGGAGAGAGAAATAGTTGTAATCAGATTCTCTGGCATCATTTAACATATCAAATATCACACTGGCATGATTCACATACCTCAACTATCACATAACTAACTGCTATTACTAGAAACAGAAGCTCCACCCAAGTTTATAGTTTATATAAAAATAATTAAAATAATAGTTAACAGTCAGAATCATTAAAAACTTATTCAATACCTACTTAAAAGTTTTGTTTCTTTATTAATTCTTTGTTATAGTTGATCAGAAAGAGTATCTTATTTGTATAAATTTTTATTTTTATTTTAATATGGACTCATTACAAATCCTGATATGTATTTATTACTCATAAGTTATCCTATACAGAGGATGATACTAAACGCCACTTTATTTAACAAGTGCTGCTATCTATTAGCGATAACAAGTTTTATACAACACTAACTTAATTGTTAATAAAGCTGTAATGTCTGGCTATACTTTTTTGTCTATAAATTAATCTATTTATTTATTTATTTATTTTTTTTACCTATAACTATACATTTCCATAATTTTATTTGTTATATAGGTCGCTCATTGATTCTAGTTTTTTATTCTTTATATTAAAATCTAGGTACAGGGAAATTATAGGTACAGTGAAAAACGTTTAACACGAAAACGCTTAATATGAAAAAAAATTTTCTATTAACATGAAACAAATAATATCGTATAACACGAAAACATTTCATTTCTCGGACGAACTAAATATACCTGTTTTCTGCAGTCACATCGTCACGCAGATTTTTTGGCTTATTTTTTTTTTCGTTAGATAGAACAAAATAAACAATGGCTGCCACTGTAAACATGGCAAGTTAGGTTGCTAGGTTTCCGCTTGTCTTTGAATAGGTAAAGGCAACGCCATTGTCAAAACATTTTAGTTAGTTTTCGAATTCGGTGAATTTTGTGTGAAAATCAACGAATTTTATGTTTTTTTTTTAGTTTTAATACATAAACTTATTTTTTTACGTTTACAATGGCAGTGAAATCGGAACACTATTTTATCGTTTAACACGAATTTCTTTTAACACGAAAAAATATTTCGGTCCCCCACAGTTTCGTGTTAAACATTTTTCACTGTATTTTCATTCAATTTTCTTCAATTCTATAATTTATTTTTAACATATTTTAAACAGTCGTTTGTAAATTGGGTCCGCAGAGCTGGAAAATATCAGAGATTTTATATATATATATATGATGACCTGGCTTCATTTTGTAGTCATGGACGGTTTCGGGAACTTCACCCAACATTTGGATATCTTGATAACACAGACGTGTGACAATGGTAACAGGAAATGATGATTGAAAATAGTGAATGATGGAGATGGTAACAGGAAATGATGATTGAGAATAGTGAATGATGGAGATACACACACACACACACACACACACATGAACTTTGCACTGTTATTCACGATTTATATTTTAACGACTTTACTGACTAAGGAGAGAGAATCATGTTTCTGAAAAATTTATAGAATCGTTGAGACTAGTCTTGAATATTTTTAATTTACCCACTTGTTAAAATGAATTTTGTGGAGTTATTATTATTATTGATCTACTTTTTAAACTTTTTATTAAAACTGTTATTATTTTTAGCCTCTTATAAATTTAAGTTTAATAAATGAATTCGAGTTTAATGAATTCTACATACCCGAATAAATAAATAAAAAATTAATACATATTTTAATGATAAATTTATGTTGATAAAAAAAATGATGCAAAGATTGATTGATCTAGCTGATTGCGGATGATATGCTAGGAGAGTGATAATAAATATGAGAAGTTTGTCCGGATAGAGTGAACGGTCCGGGCAGAAGAGATGGGCGCGCAACAGCGCGCTTCATGGTGAGAGGAAGAATGACAAGTCTGTTGGCCAAGTGGAACAGGTGTACTCCGTGTCCTTGCCTGACCTCAGCTTCACGGGTCAAGGTCATACCTTGTGTGTGTCTGTTTCTTGTGTGTGTGTGTATGTGTTTGTGAGATAGAGAGATGAGAGAGACTACCCCTTCCATTGTACTACCAGTCCTCTCTTCAGCTGGCACCTGGAATGCCAAACCCAATTCCAACAAGCCTGCACATACAAAATACACACACACACACACACACACACACACACACACACACACACACACACACACAGATACATACATACGAAACATTTGCATAAATCCTTTTATATATGTATGTACTGGATCTATGCGCCCCTCTTCTCCCCCTATGGCCGTTCTAAGCTGCCCAAACCACCTGCCTTTGTGGCCCCTGATATATATTCCCAGATTCGGCAGTGTAGACGCCTGTTTGAAGAACTGCTAATGATTAATAGTTCTCGTAGACTGCTTGAGGCACCATCATATTCGCAAACAAATCAATAATGGTTTGATCATTTAAAAAAAATAATCACTATTGTTAGTAATACATATGTATATATAGGAAATATATTAAAAACAATAAATTCTTACAGTACCGTAATAAAATATACTTCACTTTGTTTACGTCTATTCTTGTATTTATTTTTTTCTCTCCGCTCAGGGAGGTGCTCTAGTGCAGCCAGCGGGCTAATTTAGCCAAGGTAGACTTCTCTGTTACAAAACAGAGCGGACACACTATGCGGCATGAGGTGGTACTAGACATACATATTGAGGAAATTTCTCAAGATGTATGCAGTGCCAAGTAGCACAGCTTGTTACATCTTGAGAATGTGCCTCCTAGATAAATCTATCCTTATTGTAGAAGAGATGACCTCTGCAGCTCATCAAGTCCCACATGTCCCTCAAATCCACTTCCAGGGTCTGGTCCTTGCACCTCTTTTTAGCTGAGGCCGAGTTAATGTTGCAGTCCTAAGGAACTGCAGTATCCACAATGGTGCCTTCGGAGCACTCTTATCCAGCCAGATTAAATCTAGTTTATTGGCTTCGACGCGTGGTCCGTGGAGAACGCAACATTTAACAACCATTTTCCTTGCTTGTTTTCAAGCACAGACTCCGGCTTGCACTTATAGTAGGGGATTTCCCACTCCACCAAACCCGAATTCTGGCTAGCACTTGGTGGACCACTTTAGCTATATCATTGTGCCGGGTAAGTAATTAGGCTGAGCCAGCGAAGAGCAATCACCAACTACAAGCTGCCGATAAAGCTGGCAGTGGTCACTATAATGGAATCTCCGACCCATGCTGCTGGTAGTTATGTGTGGTATGATTCTCCTAAATGAAAATGACGAAATTCCTCTGTCTCGGTCAATCTACCCCCCCCCCCCTCCCCCGGGCAGCTAAGCAACAGGCGATGGTAAATCCGCGGCCATCCCAGAAAGCGAGACTAGAAATCAGCCATGAAACCGTTTCTGCGCCCATTTTAAACGCCTCTCTTCCACGTGACGCACAGAAGCTTCTCAAAATCAATCTGAGAGGGACTCAGCGGAGAAAAACTTGCGTCCACTTCACATATCGCTCGATTTAGTACCGACCTCTTTTTCAGGTTGTATCCATGCAAAGAGTCCCACCTACTTCGCACACATTGACTCCAAATTAAGGAGACCTCTGAGACCATTCCGTGATAGTTATTATTATTATTATTATTTTCGCAATACTTAACCCCTTTCTTTTACTTTGATAGATTACACATTCCTGAGGAATTATTAAACATTCATTACAGAATTCTTGCCTGATCGCTTGATTTGTTCAGATATCTGTTTCAAAATAAATACATGTTTCTCTTTTTTTCTTCTTTTCTGGCAAAGCCTCTAGTGACATTATCTTCCATGAAGTAACTTTAGTTACTTCATACTTCATTCTAAGTGATGAACTCATTTGTACTTTTGTCCTATAAGCAGGGATTTTCTGGATATCGGTTTCAAATTTTTTAACTCGTTCTGATACTCATTCCCATTTATGACTTACACGATCGGTTCACACGGTCAAATCGACCAGTAATCGTGAGTAATCTCTTTGTTTCTTGAATAATTTACCTAAAATGACAGCAGCTATACAACAAAGCCAACGTCTTCTTTAGCGATTTCTTTGTTGTGCAAATAATCTAGATTGTTTACTTGCAAAAGTGTTAACGCACATTATCATTTTGCACTATTTGTTTTAAACACTTTAACAATTTAATATTTAAGCGAACTTTAGCAGTCACATATATGTATGTTTACATAAACTTGTATTATATAGAATTCCTGTGAAACCAGAACATCGTTGTTTAGATAATACAAGATGTTAGAAAATAGTAGAAATGTTTTGCTCGATCAGTAATGTTTGACATATTGGCTGGTTGAAATTTTTCTTTGCTAAGAATTTCTACAGATAAAGTCGCTACTCCAAGTGGTGATTATATATCTCACATCCAGCAAAAAAAAATGTGTTAGATGGAAATATGTATTTCTTGTAGTAAAATATCTGATATTATTATATAGAAGTCGTGGGAAGGACCGGCTTGGCCGCTATCCAAAGTCCCATTGGGCCTATATAGCTTACTCCAAAGTTTGGAACTATCTCAGTACACTTCCGGCTTCCGGGCAGCTATTTCTCGTTACAGTTCAACATGTCCTTCACCAAACACTGAGCTGTAATGATTTCTACGGTGAGAAAATCTAAGGACAGCATTGCTGGATTCAAACCAAGTGACCATGTGTTGATAGCCCTGTGTGCTATCACTGAGCTAATTTCGCTCCTAATAACGGTTTAAGGAAATCAAATGAAATGTTTTAGTTATCAAATGAAAATGAGGCTATCAGCCAATGAGCCGCCTTGTTTTAAATAATTGAATGCCGTGAAATGCATGTGAAGAATAAAGCAAAAATTATTTGACACGAGAAAAATTTTGGTGGAATAAAACGTGTACAGTTTTTCTTTATCTTTTTTTTTAATTTTTTTTATAGAACTTTTGGTTTAACAAACTATCTTTAATAATTAATCATTTATCGAAATTTACCTTGATGTAATTTCTGATGTCTATAAAATGGCATTTTATCTTGGTTAAGGTCATGACCGGGGCAGTTCTCAATAGATTGTAAGATCTCAGTTCATTCTTTGCCTTAGGTAGAACTCTCAGGATAGAGTTTACTTTTCGCAAGTTTTATATAATCATAGAAGCGTGATGAAATTCACACATTTTGGAAATAATTTAAAATGATAAGCCCTTGTAAGATTAATTAATTTTTAATCTCATTAAATTTGTTTTTTATATATATATATAATGATTAATGAGAGAACAAATAGGATTAATAGTAAAAAAAAAAAAATGTACAGAAATCATGTTAGAATTGATAATATACGAAGTTTATTGTCACGTGTTATCAACAATATGTGTATAGTTATGTGAATGAAAGATAATTAGTTATAAATCATTAAAGAGATCTGGTGGACTGTACAAAAACAAAAAAAATTAAAATAATATAAAAGTATTGAGAGATCAATCAGAAGGCCTGATAGCCAACGGGGTCATATCTCAGGGTCGGTCCCGTCCATTCATTCCACTCTTGTCTATAATTGTGTTTTGCATATTATTATTATTTTTTTGTTTTTGTTTTAATGCTTTGTTGTTTATTTGTAATTTCATTTATGATTTTTTTTTTTAATTAATACCAGCGTGATATTATTAACAAACAAACAGTATTGTAAAAAACGATTTTTAATCAATAATTGTTAATTTATCAATCACTAGGTACATCAGCTGGCAAAGCAGAGTTCATCTAGAAAAATGTTCGCATAATTTAATGTTTTTTTTGTTTTTCTTTGACGATACTCACTAAATTTATTCATTACAAAATGTCGATTATTTAATTTGCCATGGCCAACTAAATGTTCATTAAAAATTTCATGTTTTAATTAAATTTATGAATTAGTAATGAAATAATTGACTTAAAAGATAGCAGTGTGAGTGATTCATATCAGAAATCTGGTGTGAAACACTCACACAACTTTCTCTTACTCCAGTTTGTATGCCAAATTTGATGAAATTCATTGGAGTTCGTCGCAAACTTGGAAAAATGTTCAGTAAAAGCGCACTTCCGGTTTACTAATTTTCTTAAAACTCGGAATTTCGGCCACATATTTATTTCTAATTAATTTTATTTGGATGGTAGTATTGTATAATCAACTACGATAGCACTTTAGAAAAAAACATAACCCTATCTCTCCCCCAAAAGCCCCATTAAATGACTTCACCAGGAGAAATGTTTCAAATAAAAGTTGTATCTCTTTATATGTCAAGGATTTATCCCGTAAGGCTAAAATAATTGCCTATAAAACTATTATCAGACCTATCGTCACTTATGCCAGCGAAACATGGGTGCTCAGTAAAGAGAACGTAAGGATCTTCGGGGTTTGGGACAGAAAAAAGTATTTAGAAGGATATTTGGCCCGAAGTGCGTGAATGGCGACTGGAAAATAAGAAAAAATGAAGAACTGAGGGCCTTGTTTGGAGAACCGGATATAGTCGCCCAAATAAAAAAAAGGGTAGTTGGTACATGTGGAAAGGATGCCTGTGGGTAGGTTACCTCGAAAATTATTAAATGGGAAACCAGGAGGTACAAGAACTCGAGGACGTGGAGGAAGACCTCCGTAGGGTTGGAGTAAGAAGATGACGCCTCAAGGCCGCAGAGCGAAACGAATGGGGAAAACTTACTGAGGAGGTCCAGGTCCTACTTTAAGGACTGTTGCACTGTATAAAAAGTAAATAAGTAAGTAAGCTCTTTATATGTGTAGTTTACATTCCTATTTTAAAGAAAATCGTTGGACCCTTTTTCGAGAAAATACTAGAAAACTGAAAAATAAATGTCAAGAAAAACGCACTTCCGGTCATCCGATTTCTTTCAAACTCGGAATTATTTCAACAACACATTTAATTCTAATTAATATTATTTAGATGACAGAATGGTATAATAAACTGAAATAGCACATAGCTCTTTGTATGTGTAGTTCATAGTATAGCAAGTTTGAAGAAAATCATCGGAGCCATTTTTGAGAAAATTGCAAAAAAGTAAAAAAAAAAAAAAACACTAGTAAAGTGGTACTTCTGATTGAGGAATTTTGACACATAACGTGGATGTGAGATGCCATGGTGATACCTAAATTGAATATCAAGTTTCAACTTTCTACGGTTTTTCGTTTTTGAGCTATGCTTTTCTATACAAACACACACACACACATACATACCATTCGCTAAAAACCACTTTTTTGGACTCAGGGGATATCAAAACGGATATTTCCGGTGAAAACTCGATATCGAAAATTTGATACGATTACAATACTTCCTCTTACTAAGGAGTAAGAGAAAGTAAAAACTATCTGCTAAAGTTATTTTACGGAATGTATGGAAAAAATCTTTAGGTATATAGAATCTACTTTGTGTTTGGCCAAGATGTTTTGTGCTGAATCAAAGATATTGGCCTTAATTATGTATGCAGTGTGATTGTAGTAAAACTAGTCTGGTAAAAGTTATAGTCTGGCACAATGGAAAAAAATCATTTCTGTTTAAATGAAACACCGCTGCTGATAAAGCAAATCTGAATTTTTGTATACCTTTATTTGTTGTAGACCGTAAAAGAACATGCCAAGAATTCATTCTTTATGAGTTTCTTATTTCGCTAAAAAAGCAAACATGTTTAAAATTTTGTAAGCATTTCATTCTTGTGGATAAGTTTGTTTGTATTATGCTTAGCCATAATGAAAATTATCCAGACAACCTTGATTTTTTTTTTTTATATACTTTTGGAGCTCAAACATGGTATTCGGTTTTTGTTCTACCACTAGCATATATAAAAGAATTTCTAAAAAAATCACTTTTTCTGACTCAGAAGACCTCAAAACGTGTATTTCCGGTTAGAACTTGATCGCAACACTTCCACTTACTAGTAAGAAAAAGTAAAAATAATGTTAAAATAATTAAACAGAATCGTTACGTCATTTAGTGGAATTACAGTATAAAATAACACTATTTACTCAAGTTAATATCAAACCAGCAAATAAAAATAAAAAAGGTAATTGTAATAAATGCAAAGAAATTAAACAAAAACAATAAAACAATAAGCTAAAATACTATAAAAGCTATCTGAAAAGCTATAAAAGTCATCTTAATTATATGTTTTTAGGGAAGGGAATAGCTAAGTGGTTAGCGTACTGAACTCTCATGCTGGAGGTCCCTGGTTCGAGTCCCAGCTGCCCTTAGATTTTTTTTCTTCTTAGGAGCCTTTACAGCTCTTATTATTTGTAACGAGAGAACACTGTCCGGAGGCCGGCAGTGCACTGAGAAGGCTCCGGGCGCCAATAACGCGCCTTAAAATTTGATGTTCGCCGCCTTAAATTTAAGAAAAAAAAAATTACATTAAAATAATTTTAATCTTTTAATGAAAACTTGAAGTAAAATTAATAGTGGTATTTAGAAACAAAGAAGGGTGGTAAAAAGACAATGAGGTGTGAAACACTCACATGACGTTCTCTTACTGATGTTAATAAAATTATATAATATAAAATGACAATGTTTTTTTTTTTAACTTCACTTTTTTACTATTTGTCCTAACAATAAATATAAGCGTTGGCGGAGGACAAGTACCTCCCAGCTTCGCATTGTAGTCCTGAAGAAAACGCCAATAACATTGAACTAACTCATATAGCTTTGAAATTTAACGTCTTTACATCTGAATTTTGCATATCTGTCTAAAACAAACAAAATTTTGTCTGAATTTGTCTGAACAAAATTTTGCACATCTGTCTAAAATACATTTTTTTTGTTTGTTTTAGAAAAATGTTCCAAATAAAAATGATGACGTATATATTACCTATGCTGTTAGCCTACCAGGTTTAAAGAAAATCGTTATAGTTTTTTTTTTTTCATGAATATTTCAATAAACTTAAAAACCTATTCTATAATCTCGGACTTTCGTGTACAGGTGCAGTATAATATTAATTCACAATGAAATGTGATGATGCCAAAACTCTCTGAACTGGAAAAAAAATTGATTAACCGGAAGTGCGACCTTACTTAACAAGTTTTTTCAGTATTTTCTCCATAAAAACATCGATTATAAGAGTTATTTTTTTAAAACTAAAAATGAATTCGCGTTAGGTAAGCCCACTTTAACTATTCACTAATTTTAAGAAAAAATTTCGTGAAAAATTCTGATCTTTATCAGTTGATAAATGAGAGTTATTTTTTATCGTAATTTTTAAAAATTCTATATGATTTTTATATAAAAGTAAAAAGTAATTGTTAACATTTTTCTTATTTCAACGGAAATTAATTATCTCCCAATGAGAGATTTGTGTTTTGATCAGAAATAAGAGTTATCCTGTGAATTTTATTATTTTTCCCAAACTATAAAAATCATGCCTGATAATCGATATGTCTTATTATTCACTTTTGCTAATACGCGATTGTAAACAAACATTAGATAAATTCATATCCAATAAAATTCAAATTGAATGACTTACGGTACAGACAGACTATCGTCTACACATTTACAGTAGATCACTGTTTTGAAATTAAATTCTTCTTAAGTTTATTTTATTTAGTTAATTAATTATGTACTATTCAATAAAATGTATTAAATTTTTAGAAAAACGACATGATTTTGTTTAATTCCCCCCCCCCCAAGCAGAAGAAAACATGAGAATTTGATTTTATAAATTCATCAAAAATTTTTAAATTGAAGTTATCCATGTTGAATAAATTTTAAAAATAAACAAAGATTTTTTGCCTGAACATGTATTTGTTCATCTAAATTGGTCCATTTTTTTCCAATTCGTTTTTTGATTGTTAAAAAGTTTTCAAATGAAAAATTAGGCAAAAAAAAATGGAAAATCTCTGCATATTTATCTCTCAGCATGTAATGTCATTCCGACATGTCATTTCGACAGTCATAAAATTACGTTTCTTTGTCGTCAATAAAGGAAATTGAGTTTTTATTTTTGAGAGAAAAATTATTTCCGCTCATGGTATAACCGTTATTTATGGAAAGATTTATTTTGTCTCAAAAAATACCCTCATGGTGTGATTATTTGATAATTTGACTAGAAATTAATAGTACAACCATAATATAAATCAAAAAATTATTTCTATATACAAAAAATCGATATCGTGATATGATTTTTTATATAATATAAATAATATTATTGATTTCAATCCGTGCCGATGGGTCAATCTTGGGATACTTGCTTAACTATTTACTATTTTGGCGCTCGTTTGTTGTTTATTCTAATTTATTTTATATTTAAAGGCTTTTTAAAGAAACAATGCACATTTCTTAGTACTTAGTGCATTGTAATCTCCCAACATTATATAGTATTTCGAAATATATACATATATATATATTGAGCCTTGCCAATTTTCAACAAGTCCTTTCCTAATGGTATCTATGAGATTGATATCATAATAAGAAGATTCATTTAGGAAACTTCATCATTTTTTATTATGTATTTAACAACTCTATACAAACCAAATCAGTGCTAAAATTATTTTTTTATGAAGTAATAAAAATACTAACACAATATTGCGAGATAAAATATAAAATATATTTAAAAAAAAAATCATTAAACCGGTTGTATAATTATGTTCCATCATTAGCCTACATTTGCTTAACGCTTGCCTAAAGCTAAGTTTTAAATATATACACATGTATATATAAAAGTAATTTCAGCTTTATTTACATATATGTTGATATTATTTACTTACATATTCAAATATTTTTATGCTGGATTCAATAAAATATCATCTGATATTCTGTTGATGTATTATGAGAAAAATAATTAATAAAATATTATTTTTTTTACTGATCTATTTTTTATTAAAGTTGGATTCAATTCATCAAACTTTTTTTGTCATTTATTTGGAAATTTACAATTGCTGGTACGCTTGCGTAACCGGCAACAAGTAATTGAGATGACTTACAATGACCGGTAAAGGAAAAAAATCTCCCAGTGGTGACACTCCACATAATTTCGCTGCGTATACTTATAAGAGATCACGAGGTCACTGCCGCCTCAGTCGTCGAAGAGGGTTCATCAAACTTATAATTCATATTAGATGCTCAATTGTCTTCCAATTTTATATCAATAGGAAAATCTAAACTTGATAAAATGACTTTTTTTGTTTTAGAAAAGCATAAGCTCCCACCCTCTCCAAAAAGCTTCTTTAAATGAACTTTCTCGGATAAAAGTTTCAAATAAAAGTGTCTGTATTTACCAAATTCATATACTAAATTTAATGAAATCGTCGGTATTTTTATGGAGAAAATGGCAGAAAAATAAATAAAATAAAAACAGTAAAAATGGCAACATATTTAATTCTAATTAATATTATTGTAGAATCGTATCATTTATTATTTATCATCATCATAGTCCTGTCCTCTCCTACCGTCTAGATAGTGTAGAGGCCTTACAGAGCTCTTCCATCCATCTCTATCTTTTGCCAATTCTTTTCTACTTCCCCATTCTATTCCTCTTCCAAATCTTCCTTCACTTTCTCATCCCAGGTTCTTCTTGGTCGGCCGCGGCGTCTCCTGCCTTCCACCTTCGACTCGTACGCCAGCTTTGCGATTTTTTCATTTCCCATTCTGGCAACATGTCCGAACCATCTAAGTTGGTTTCTTCTGATCGAATGTATGGCTGGCTCTACGCGCAGATCTCTTGTAACTGTGGCATTTCTTTACCTTGATCCTTTTAGTTAAAAACCTTTCTTAAATAACGCATTTCCGCGGCTTGAATTTGACTTTTCAGTCTTGTTGTTAGTGACCAAGACTCACTAGAATAGGATAATATTGGTAGATACACAGATTTATAAACAGCGACCTTCGCCTAGGAAACTGTTTTTAGTGGCGTGAAAGAAACCTTCCTGCCGCATCTATCCTCTCTCTTACTTCATCTTCCATTCTACCTTTTTCATTTAGGTGAGCACCCAGGTATTTAAACGATTTCACTTGCTCCAATACCGCTCCCCTGGCCTTCATTTTTATTCTCCAACTGCTGTCACCGATCACCATAGTCTTCGTTTTCTCATTATAAATTTCCTCCAGTTTCTTTTTCTTCAACTCTTCAACCAGGACGTTAATATTAAACTGGAGGATCTTTTCAGAGTCTGCTGCTACTAGCATATCGTCAGCGTATGCAAGTACACCAATTCCCACTCTCTTTAGATATCAGTACCCTATGTGTAACTTTTTCATTCTTGGTAGCTTGATATACCAAGTGTAAAGAAAATCATTGGCGCTATTTTCGTGAAAAATGCAAAAAAAACTTATTGTTCTGGTTAGTTCCGCAGAGCTGGAAAGCATCAGAGGCAGAAAAAGTAAAAATCAGAATGCAATGGACAAATTGCAAGACAAATATAACTAGATGATACCACGCTATGGCAAGTATACTTAGTTCTGTAAATTTTCTGTATAATCTGTTGTGGTTGGTTCCGCAGAGCTGGAAAGCATCAGGGATATTTTCCGTGATAGCCTACTTCTTTTTGCGGTCATCGACTGGTTTCGGGCGTTCGTCCATCATCAGGATGCTTTTGTCAACACACAAACACACAGTTTCTAAAAACCATTTTTTTTTTCAGTCTCAGGGGACCTGAAATCGTCTATTTCCGGTAAATACTCTAAATCAAAAATTTGAATACGATTGCAATATTTCCTCTGATTATAGCAGTTAGAGAAGGTAATAATATTATTAAACATTTAACTCTATTTTAAAATTACAAACAAAAAAAAGAAAAGAAAAAAGCAATCTGAAATCAAATTATAAGTGGGTAGTGCGATCTGTTGACAGTATTAAGTGCCTCGAAGTGTACTCCGCGATGGCTGTCCTTGAGGCTGTTCAAAATGTTATGTATGTATACAATCCCTCAGAAAATACTTCTTAGAATTTACATTTCTCGTTTTATTTTGTTTACTTATCAACAGCCCGTCTGCTTCCTTATTGAAACTATATACATATATAATCTGTTTTCTCTTTTTTTTCTTGAAGTCTTATTTTTTCCAATTTATAGATAATGTCTGTAGAGAGAAATATAAATACTTTATATATTAAATATGCACATTGTCGTTTTTTCCTTCATTAAGAATTTTATAGTATTAATCATATAAATAGTATTTATTGGCAGCTCAAATTTGAAAAAAAATATATACTCCATCTAAGGAACATATTGAATCCCAGCCAAATGTTTGAAAGCCTGATTCAGAACATGTCCAAATTGTAAATATAATACTCATTTTTTTGTAAACTGATACAACAATCTAAGTTTTGTTCTTTTTAACTGGAATTTATATATCTTTATGTATTTATTAATAAAAGGAAAAAAATTATCTTTTGCTAAACAGAGATAGATGATTGTCACAAACTGAAGTTACAAAATTCCTCACCTAAAAATAAATGTTTACAGAAATACTGCTCCGCATAAACTCGTACTCTTATTTGCGCTTCTTCATAGGGAAGAACATGCTTATTCCAAATTAAATTTGAACGATCTGCAAATTCCAATGAAGTTTAGATTATTCGTAAATTAGTCTGTTCTTCTTAATAAGTTTCTTTTTACTTTTTGCACCATTATATCATCAATAAAATGTATTTTAGTATGGTGTTTGAACTTTGGAAATATTTCCACCATTCTCTATTACAAGTACCGATGGAGTTTAAAGAAAGAGTATAAAGAGGCAGGTGTAACAGAGAGTGAGGTGCTTATTAACTGGAGACAGTTGTGAAAGTTGTATCGATAAGTAATAGCACGCTGGAACTGTTCTCCGTCTGGTAAAGGGGAAACCAAATTGTATATTGGTTGGATGTATATGTATGTATATATATATATATATATATATAGTGAGAGAGGATGAGGTGCGGCCTACTACCGTTATTGCCCCTACAGCAGCTCACCGTCAGCCCCACAGCAGCTACAGCAAGTTTTACTACACACACACACACACACACACACATCTCTACCTGTGTATATACCGTAACAATAAGGCCTCTCCACTCATCTTCTATATCGCTTATCACTGTCCTATCGAATTTTATCATTTCCATCTTCACGAAGTCTCTATTAGATAATTACCCCTCTTTAAATATGTTTGTTTCATTATTCAATTAAGTAATTACTTCCAATTTTTTAAATAAATCAAACTCAACTCATATCTAACCCTACAATTTCCGTATATTTACAAAAAAAAAAAAAGGTCCAAAGGTTGAGAAACATTCGCTGAAGTGTAATAATAGAAGTGGGTGGGGTTATAGTGCTACGCTCACGTCTTGAAGGAAGAATAATGAAATCAAAAGAGAAGAAGGCATATTTAGGCACTATGGAAATAGTAGGGTTTATTAATTAGGGATAATTTCATTGAGACAGAATGATGAGAAAAATTGCGAGTTGCCTTTTGTTAAAGCTTTTTCATATGATGTGTTCTTTTAACTTGCAAAGGTTTCATTTTGAGGTTCTTCAATTTTGTAGGTTCTTTATATTATTTTAATTCGTATCATCTTACTCTATTACATAATAACCCTTAGAGGGTGTTTGATTGGGTCCCTGTGGGACGGAAACGAAGGGCAAAGAAGATGGAATAAATTCAGAAATGAAGGAAAGAGATTTTTACAAGGGGAAGACTGCTTTGATAGGAGTAAGTGGATATTCGGTATCGTAAAATGTTGTGAGACATCAAACCACCCCTCTCAATAATCTTCCCCCTCCCAAAATCAACCTTGAATGAATTTTCTTGGATAAAATTGCATAAAAATTAATAGGTCTCTGTATTCATTCATAGTTAGCATACCAAGTTTAATGAAACCGTCGGTGTTTTTATGAAGAAAATCTTAAAAAACTAAAAAAAAATTGTTCAGTAAGTCGCACTTCCGGTTAACCGTTTTTTTGAAACTTGGAATTTTAGCCACATATTTAATTCTGATTAATATTAAATGGATGAGAATCGTATAATAACTTAAAGTACCACTTTAGAGGACAGCGTAACCCAGTCCTTTCCTCCAAATTGCCTTAAATGAATTTTCTCGGTGATACGTTTCAAATAAAAGTTATTACCCTTTTTATATATAAATATATTAAATTTAAAGAAAAATATTGTGGAAGCCATTTTCGAAAAAAATCTTAAAAAACTGTAATATTCATTTTGTAAAAAGGTTCTTCCGGTTGATATATTCATCCACTATAAAACCTTTTTATCAAGTCCTCCTGGTGAAACTTAAACGAAATATCAAGTTTTAACCTTCCTACGATTTTTCCCTTTTTGAGTTATATTTCCGCTATTCTCCCGTGACTCCAAAATGACTGTACGTAACAAACGTTTATTCTACAAAACTGCAATCAGGCCCCGATATTGATATACGCTTCTTCTGCCTGGAAACCAACCTGTACCACTAATATTAAAAAATTACAGACTATACAGAACAAATTCCTGAGACTCGCGACTGACTCACCACGCTACACCAATATTACCCAATTACATGAGACTACTTCAACAAACTGAACACAACTACATAAAAACCAGATTACTAAAACTACTGACATCCTTAGACTGCCACACAAACTCTCTTTACCCCGAAATAATTGTTCTACAACAGAACAATAAAATAGAGACACAAGCGTATTAGAAGCATCCTTAATTAACGCTTCCACCTTTTGAGATGCAGGTTTTTCCTTCTTTTTTCCCTGCAATTTAAATCCCCCGCCCCCAATAATAATGTGTCAATTTCATTTGTATTGGAGGATGTAATGTTTATACATTGGAACTTCAATTTCAATCTATTAAATATGTATATTAAATTTGTAAATAAATAAAAAAATTATCTACAAACACATTGACCAGTTTCTAAATAACCAAAAAATAATATTTTTGGTCTCAGGGAATCTAAAATTGTGTATTTCTG